>WYDK02039809.1:0-17267 GCA_009867345.2 Toxicodendron radicans | reverse complement strand
AAGGGGATGAGCCTAAAAGAAGCAAGAAAGAGAGCCAGACAGATTTGGTAATTGTCAGTGTTTCACTCCTTGTTTTTGCATTCATTATTTTGATAATTTCTGGAGTCCTTGTTTACAGAAATCGAGTTCCCCAATATAAAAGGATTTCAAGTAAAATTCAATTGGATGAGGATGTTGGTCCAAAATCATTTACTTACTTGGAACTATTGAGTGTGACTAACAATTTTAATGAAGAGATTGGCAGAGGAGCATTTGGGACAGTTTTCAGGGGGGAAATAACTCATGGTCAGAAGGTTATAGCTGTTAAGAGACTAGACAGAGTTTCAACTGAAGGAGAAAGAGAATTTCAGACTGAGATGAAAGCAATCGGGAGAACCAATCACCGGAATTTAGTCCGATTACTTGGCTACTGCCATGAGGGGCCTAACCGGCTCTTGGTATATGAGTATATGAGCAATGGCTCACTTGCAGATCTTCTCTTCACACCAGAAAAGCAACCGTGTTGGGATCAGCGGATGGATATTGCTCTCAACATAGCAAGAGGTCTCCTCTACCTCCACGAAGATTGTGAAACCCGGATTATCCATTGTGATATAAAGCCTCAGAACATTCTCATAGACGAGTATAATTGTGCAAAAATATCAGACTTCGGATTGGCAAAACTTCTTAAGCCTGACCAGACCAGATCACTTACAGGGATTAGAGGAACAAGGGGGTATGTTGCCCCAGAATGGCATAGGAAACTACCTGTGACAGTCAAAGCAGATGTTTACAGTTTCGGAATTGTACTCTTTGAGATCATATGTTGCCGACGATGTGTTGACTGGACCCTCTCTGAGGAGGAAGCTATTCTTGAAGAATGGGTTTTCCATTGTTTTCAGGTGGGTGAGCTGGGAAAAGTTGTGGGTGATGAAGATGTTGGTAATCAGCAGTTGGAAAGGATGGTTAAAATGGGACTTTGGTGCATCCAATATGAGCCATCGCTCCGCCCTTCAATGAAAATGGTTCTATTAATGATGGAAGGCATAGTTGATATCCCACTTCCTCCGAACCCCACTTCTTTTTCTAGTACCCTTTAAAATTTCTATGCTTGAAATAATTGTAAATTTTATGAAAGTTGGTTCCCCTTGCAATATTAATTACATGTATATAAAAATCTACGTATTCAGCAAACATCTTCTTTCATTGATATAATTGGGATATTCTTTGACCATTCTGGCGCCATGTAACCTCTTGTTCTCCTCGATAATGTTAAAGTCCTTGTTGGGTATAAACAGTTTTTTATCAGACCAAAATGGGAGACTTTAGCCATAAAAAAATCATCCATAAGAATGTTTTGATGCTTTATGTCATAATGAATTATGGTTGCTTCCCATTCTTCATGGAGATAAAGGATTCATTTGCAACATGTAAGTCAGTTCTCACTCTTTCGTTCCATCCTGCTGGCCTTTCAGCAAGAAAGAAGAGTTATGCTAGTTTCCATGGCGACTGATTTTAGGACTATATAATAGAATTTGTCAACCGTTAAAATCCAATCAAATTCTTTCCAACTTGTAGACAATAGATTATTTTAATATCATGAAAATAGGTAAGAGTTAAGACTTAAACAATTTGGTTAAGCGAGACTTCTTGACTTCTTGTCCAATAGAGAAATTCCCCTCTGTTGGAGTCTTCATGACGGGCTTGAGAAAGACCGACATCAATGACAATATTGTGAATCTTTTCAAGAGAAGGCAATGATACTAGTTATGCTCATTTAATGCCAGACCAAACAAGGACTTCCGCATTGATGAAAGGAACAAGAGGTTACATGGCTCCAGAATTGTTAAAGAACAACCTAGTATCACTATATCAGTGAAAACAAATTTTTACAGTTACGGAGTTGTGCTTCTGGAAATTGTTTGTTGTATATAAAACATGGGCTCTTTTGGTGCAAATTTTTTGTTGTAGATAAAACATGGGACCTTTTGGTGCAGTCTATAAAGGGGTCTTATGCAGAGGTGAAAAACTTGTTGCTCTCAAGAGATTGGAGAAGATGATGCATGATGGTAGTTAAAGAGAATTACACGCAGAGATGAATGTAATTGGTAGAACACATCAGATGAACTTAGTTCGGCTGCTTGGTTATTGTGCTCAGGACTCAAAGAGGGTTCTGGTATGCGGATACATGAATAATGGCTCGCTTACTGATCTTCTATTTCATTCTGAAACATCCCTAGATTGGAACGAGAGAGTGAGAATTGCATTAGATGTTGCTAGAGGAATTCTTTATCTCCATGATGAACATGAAGCACCTATCATTCATTGTGATATAGAGCCTCATAGAATTCTGATGGATGGTTTTTGCAACTGCTAAAATCTCCGAATTTGGCCTGGAAAAAACTGTTAATGCCAGACCAAACTAGGACTTTTCACATAGGTGAGAGAGACAAGAGGTTACATGGCGACAGAATGGTCAAAGAGCATTCCAATATCAGTGAAAGTAGATGTTTACAGTTACGCGGTAGTGCTCCTAGAAATTGCTTGCTGCAGAAGAAATTTAGATGTTCATGCATCAAAACCCAAGGAAATAGTTCTAATCAACTGGGTTTGCAAGTGCTTCATTAACTGAGAGCTGAATAAGCTTGTCCATGATGAGGAAGTAGATTAGAAGAGTTCCAAGAACATTGGTTAAGGTGGGGCTCTGGTGTGTACAAGATGAACCAGCTCTTCGTCCTTCAATGAAGAGTGTAGTGATGATGTTAGAAGGGATTACTGAGGTCTCTATTCCTCCTTGTCCCACTTCCTCCTGAGGCTAAAATCTCATTATATGGAGTTGTTAATTGCTGCATCTATATATATTGAGTGTATTTCCTTTTAAACTTATGCGATGTAAGATGAATATAAGCTCATGGCTTCAATTCAATAAATAAATTGTCCTTTTCTGATGATACAAGCAATAGGGACGTAGGAATAATACTTTGAATTAAAAATTGCTTAATTTAACTTAAAACAAAAGAAACTCATACCATGGAAGAACATTGAGAGTTACTTGTATCTGGTAGACTTGTTAATGTAGTTCTGTTTGCAGATAGCCCAGAAGCATTTTTTTTCCTCTGTTCTATAATGAGGGATTGCCTTTAGAATTAGAAAATTAAGCTGATTGGAGTTATACTCTCTTTTGAACTGTGGTTAATACTTGGAAGAAAATTTGAAACTAATGCAAATGAAAGATTTTTAATTCTAGCTGAATGTGTTTGGACTTAAAGAATACTGCAATGGATATCTTTTTTCGTTATGATGAAAGAGTCCTTAATAATCCTTACATTGATCTAACTTGCATCTCTATTAAAACTACTGTTCCTTTCTCTCAACTTGATTTACCTTAGTTGCATATTACTTGAACCCCGCCCCGAAATTACTTTCAGGAAATCCAGGTTTGTTTCATGATATCAACTTGGCATATTACTTACACCCTGTCCGAAAAGATTCTCTGTTCACTCTTGGACATGCAGCAGTCCCCTTACAGGTTTCTTCATTTGTAGCACAGTTTACTCAGATGAAAAGAGTGGGAAACTGAGAGCAACTTTTAATATTCCATGAGTGAACCTTTCCATGTATAATAAATCATTTGTTCCAGCGATCCAAAGTCATGACAGCTTCCAGCTTGATTCCTGGTATGCTTCTCTTGCAATGCCAGCACTCTTATGTTGCACAGAAATCAATCCAGGTTTTGCTTCAGTTTTCCTTTAGGGAAACAGTCATAATTTCTTGTGTCTTCTACTAATAGACATTCTAGGTTTCTGCTGTGGAATTCAGTTAACTAATTTGGGATCGATGTTGGTACTAAGAAACGAGGTTTTAGCCATGTAATGGGTTCTAACTGTATCTTTGATATCACCATGTAGAGAAGCAATTGAAAAATTGAAACTTGTTAGAGGTCTTGGTTTTGTAAGAGATTATTGCGTGTTATTGTTGTATAAGTGTTTTATAAGTTGTGTCAGATTTTATATCAGTACATTGTACAGTAAAGCTATTCAATCAACTTAAAATTTTCTATGTGATGATTGCATGCACCTTTCAATTTTGCTTTTGTTGGAACTGAATACTGATTGTTCTCATTTCTGTTCATATTCATCTGAGTTTATAGCTGAAAGTTGTTTCTTCTACCAAGTTTGATGAAGTTTTTCTATACCCCTGGTACTGTAGTAGCACACGTAACGTTATATCAATAATGTAAACTTAGAGCCATACTAGGGCCGGCCCATTGCCATAACTAAGTTGGAGCCTTCTTTTTGTTAAAAGAATTAGAAAAAAGGAATTCTACCCAATTAACCAACAATGAGTTGGTCTAATGGTAAAGGTTTAGGGTCAAGGGGTTTGTTATATCTGTGGTCTCAAGTTCGAGTCATAAGAAAAACAATTAATATTGTTGGTCACAGACAGCAGAGCAAAATAAAACAACTAATATTGTTAGTCACATATCACAGAACCCCCGAATTAAAAAAAAAAAAAATTCTACCCAACTCTTGCTAAAGGACAAACTATCTTAAAATTGCTGTTTTCTTCTTAGAAAGGTGGGTAAGGGAAAATTCTCTGCACGTTTGGCAAGAAGTTCATATACTGATTAATTTTTATTTTCTTGTATTACTGTTATTATAGTTTGGATGCCTGTGAACTCAATATAATCTTCTATTCTTTGGGAAAAAATTGAAACACCCCGGCCCACTTTCAAGTCCCTTTGGATGTAGTATCTTGCTGGCATCCTGGGCTATTCTAAATCATCCTCATACTTCGGTTTTGTTTTACTCTAATATCATTGCCAGTTCACTGTTAAATTGCGATTTTTCTCTTACTTACGTTAAGAGTGTGTCCCTTTGATTGGAAATTTGGAATCCATGGCTTCGCTAGTTCAATTGTAGGGTATCAGAAAAATAGTTATAGTAGCAATAATTGTTAGCAAGTCAAGTCATCTTGCGTGGGACAAGATGCATTGTCAGACAATTAAAGCCTAGTTTACTTTAGGTTTTAGTTCAGACTTTATACAATATCTCAGGGGCTGTCAGTTGTGGAAATTTATTTTGTTTAGCCCTACTCTAGCAGAGTAAAGTTTATGGAATGTGGAAATCATTAAGTCATGATAATGATAGTTACCAACTTTGATGCCTAGCCCGCTTCTCTAATAATGCAAGCCCTCATTTACTGCTCATTGATGTCCTGTCTCCTGTGGCTTCAGCCATCATCATCAATCCAGGTTTTCTTCCACGTTCCTGCAAGGAAATAGTCATAATTTATTGTTCTTGTGTCTTCTATCAGCTGTGAAATTCACTTAACTAATTTCGAATTATGGTTATTATTATCTCCATTTAGATTATAGTTATCTAAATAGATGTGAGTGTTAGCATTCAATTTAATTGTTTAGTATTAGGATTCCTAATTTAAGTAGAATTAGGGTTTGACTCGTCAGTTTATATGTTAGAAAAAATTGACGTAAGTGAAATTATTGCCCTTGTTTCCTTACCTGGAGAATTTAGTTATGAGTTTATTTGTTAAAGACTTGACTTTTCTTAGCCGGTGAACTTCAATTGGTCTTGCTATCAAAATTTTACATCTGAAATGTGTTTCCAGGACTGTCTTGAACATTCATTTTTTTCCTTATTCTGAAAGACTTTTGAATTTTCAAAAGTCCAGTAGCCGCCTATGTGATTGATTTATTTTTTCTAGCCATAGGATGTTACACATGATGACTCCTAGAAGGCACATATCTTGGACTTTGTCTTCTCTATTTTCTTAGTGATCTGTTCTCATTGGTCCTATATAACTTGTAATTTAATCCTTTAGTTATCAAGCAAGAAATAGAGGAATAACTCATCAAAATGGTTGCCATCTTATTCTTTCTTCTTCTCTTTACAAATTTTCGGGAAACAACTCAACAGGAGCATCTCAATATAAATAGATTCTCTTCTCTAACTCCCACAGGAAACTCCTCCTGGTTGTCTCCGTCTGGTTTTTATGGTTTCGGATTCTATCCGCAAGGAAATGGTTTTTCTGTGGGAATATTTATCGCAGGAATACCTCAAAAGACTGTTGTTTGGACAGCGAATCGCGACAACCCTCCAGTTCCAGGAAACGTTACCTTGCATCTTACAGGTGGTGGAAGTCTCATGCTACAATCAGCAGATGGCCAAGAAGAATCTATTGTAACTACTTCTGTGCCTGTTGCAAAAGCATCTATGTTTGATTCAGGGAATTTTATTCTCTACAATTCTGATGAGGAGATAATATGGCAGAGTTTTCGGAATCCCACAAATACAATATTGCCAGGCCAAAGTCTCTTGGCAGGGGAAGAGATGTATTCAAGTGTCTCAGAAATCGACCAATCAACAGGGATCTTTCGTCTTAAAATGCAATACGATGGAAACCTGGTGCAATATCCAAAGGATACTCCAGACTTGGCTCCATATTCTTATTTTTCATCTTTCACAGATGGAAGAGGTGGTAACGTGTCACTAAACCTTGATTCTGATGGCCATCTGTACCTGCTTGATTCTAAAGGATCCAATATAAAAAATTTTACACCAGGAGGCAATTCTACAAAAGAATTATTATATTTGATGAGAATTGACATAGATGGGATCTTCCGAGTGTATTCATTTACATTAAATCAGAGAAATATGTCAGTCGTATGGGTTTCTTCGAATGAGAAGTGTTCCCCAAAGGGTCTTTGTGGTGTAAACAGGTATTGTTTTCAAAATGATCAAGAAATTGGCTGTCAATGTCTTCCAGGATTTGCAGCCACTGGAGAAGGCAGCAGAATTTCAGGAAGCTGTCAAAAGAATTTCTCGACAGAGAGTTGCGAAAGCAAGGATGGCAACATCATATACAGTATTGAGAGGGTTGCAAATACCACATGGGAGGACAATCCATATTCCATTCTGTCATTACCGACCGAAGAAGAATGTGTAAAAGTGTGCTTAGAAGATTGTAATTGTGAAGCTGCAATGTTCAAAGATGGAAATTGCAAAAAGCAAAAGCTTCCTCTCACATACGGAAGAAAGCTTAGCGATTCAAATATAGCTCTCATCAAAGTTAGCGTTTCAAAATTTGCAGGTTCCCCAAGAGAAGGGGTTGAGCCTCAGAGAAGCAAGAAAGAGCGCCAAGCACATTTGGTAATTGTCGGTGTTTCACTGGTTGTGTTTGCATTCACTATTTTGATAATTTCTGTAGTTCTTGTCTACAGGAATGGAGTTTACAAGTACAAAAAGATTTCAAGTAAAATTCGATTAGATGAAGATGTTGGTCCAAAATTATTTACTTACTTGGAACTATTGAGTGCGACCAACAATTTTAATGAAGAGATTGGTAGAGGAGCATTTGGGACAGTTTTCAGGGGGGAAATATCTCATGGTCAAAAGGTTATAGCTGTTAAGAGACTCGACAAAGTTTCAACTGAAGGAGAAAGAGAATTTCGGACTGAGATGAAAGCAATTGGGAGGACTAATCACCGGAACTTAGTCCGTCTACTTGGCTACTGCCATGAGGGGCCTAACAGGCTCTTGGTATACGAGTACATGAGCAATGGTTCACTTGCAAATTTGCTCTTTAAACCAGGAAAGCAACCTTATTGGAATCAGCGGATGGATATTGCTCGCAACATAGCAAGAGGTCTCCTCTACCTTCATGAAGATTGTGAAACCCGGATTATTCATTGTGATGTAAAGCCTCAAAACATTCTCATAGATGAGAATAATTGTGCAAAAATATCAGACTTCGGATTGGCAAAACTTTTGAACCCTGACCAGACTAGATCACTTACCGGGATTAGAGGGACAAGGGGGTATGTTGCCCCAGAATGGCATAGGAAGCTTCCTGTGACAGTCAAGGCAGATGTTTACAGTTTTGGAATTGTACTATTTGAGATCATATGTTGTCGACGATGTGTGGACTGGACCCTCTCTGAGGAGGAAGCTATTCTTGAAGAATGGGTTTACTGTTGTTTTCAGGCTGGTGAGCTGAGAAAAGTTGTGGGTGATGAAGAAGTTGATAAGCTGGAGTTGGAAAGGATGGTTCATGTGGGACTTTGGTGCATCCAATATGAGCAATCACTCCGTCCTTCAATGAAAGCGGTTGTAGCTATGTTGGAAGGCATAGCAGATGTCCCACTTCCTCCAAATCCTACCTCTTTTTCTAGTGCCATTTAAAATTTTTGTGCTTGAAATAATTGTAAATTTGATGAAAGTTGGTTCCCCTTGCAATATTAATTACATGTATATTAGCTACATTTTCAGCAAACATCTTCTTTCATTGATAATTGGGATATTCTTTGACTATTCTGGCGCCATGTAACCTCCTGATCTCCTCGCTAATGTGAAAGTCCTTGTTTGGTCTAGTGTTAACAGTTTTTAACTAGACCAAAAAGGGAAACTTCAGCCATCAAAAAATCATCCATAAGAATGTTTTGACGCTTTATGTCATAAGGAATTATGGTTGCTTCCCATTCTTCATGGAGATAAAGGATTCCTTTGCAACATCTAAGTCAGTCCTCGCTCTTTCGTTCCAATCTACGGACCTTTCAGCATGAAAGAAGAGTTATGCTAGTTTCCATCGCGACTGATTTTAGGACTATATAATATAATTTGTCAACCGTTAAAATCCAATCAAATTCTTTCCGACTTGTAGACAATAGATTATTTTAATATCATGAAAGTAGGTAAGACTTTAGACTTAAACAATTTGGTTAAGCGAGACTTCTTGACTTATTGTCCACTAGAGAAATTCCTCTCTGTGTAGCACATTACGTTAAAAAATACACGGAAGGTTGAGACGACAATTTATGAATCCTCCAATAGAAATTCCTCCCCTAGAAGCCGCTTACATTAATAAAATCTAGAGAAAGGCGAAGACGGCAATGAAGTGTTGAAAGGAGAATACTATAAATTTATTGTTAGACAGGTTGTAATCTAGAAGAATAAGGGAGAAATAATTATCAAATTTGTGGACGGGTAATTTTGTACCGGTAACTAATTGATAGACAGACCAGTCGAAAATGAACTGGTTAGTCGAAATTAATTGGGATGGGCATGATTTTGATCGATTGATTCTACAGATCGTGTATGTTAGCAAGATCGCTTAAGTATGGAAATCAGAAATAACAAAACAGGAAGTTTTGTAAGTGGTTCAGAGGCTTAAAAAGCAACTCCTACGTCCACTGAATATTATTATTGATCGCGAGATATGAAACTATATTAACTAACGATCTGAGTTTACGTAGCGATATATACACATATGTATATCTCAACTAATATAATGCACGTATTTATATTACAATGGAAAATATTCTAGAGAGAGAAAGTCTTTTTCTTTTTTTTGGATCCCTCCCTCGCTTTGCAGGGTTAGTGCACTCGTATTTATAGGAATTGAGAGGCAGCTACTGTAGCTCCCACTTTATATGCAAGTTGATTCGGCTAGCTGTAAAGTTGATTTCATTTGCTGTAAAAACCTTATCAATTCACCATATGTCACGGTGAAAATCTTTTGAGAGCTTCCATGTAAAGTCAAGTGGTAACAATTGGAAAACAGCTACGGAATAGTGATATCTGCAGGACAGATGTAGCGATCTTACAGGTCGTGGTACATAATCACTATTTACATAACCTTTTAATACAATCTTGCCCATCTCAGTTAACCCCTACGTCATGGTGACATCGCGTTTGACCAGGTATAGCGATCTCACTGATTACATGACGTCGCTCCTATCCATAATTATTTAGAGACATATTTGCCCATAACAAAATTCTTTTTCTTTCACTCTTTTTTTTTTGTTTTTTCTTTCTTTCTCCTCCTCAAACCATTAAAGATTTCTTTTAATGATTTCCTATTTGGGGTATTTTAATGGCCTAGTAAGCTTCAGTATATTCATATAATATAGTATTTGTGTGATACAAAACAAGATTCCTATCCCCTTGCATCTTTAAGCATAAATGTATAGTTGTCGGCAAGTAGATTCTTGTCTTTAGAGATTAGGCCCCCTCACATGAAACATGAATTGAATGTGGTGACTCTTAACTTTATACCTTTAGTTTTGATACCAAGTTAAATTGTCATTCCACATAAAAACTTAAGATAGGAGATTATGGAACATGTGTTAATACAATAAACAAAGGGGTTAATTGGGAGCACAAACTTACCATTGTCAAGCACGCATGGAAGCGTAGCTATGACTTTATCTTTGTTTTGGGAGTTAACGACATGTTTCCACCCAAAAAATTGCTTATTGACAAATGCATACCCATCCACTTTTTAAACACTATTTACCCAACCAAAACAGAAATCCGTTAACAGTTTTCGTTGTGTTAAAGGGTAGTATGGTCATAAACCATTTGTAAATAAGGGTAAAATGGTTGTTAACAACGATTTACACTAACGGGTTGGATTGGTTGTTGGCCATTGTCGTGTTTAGGGGTCGTTTATGGTGTTGACGATAAGGGTTTAGTGTTGTTATCGCGAAGTTTTTCCGGCGAAGGACTAGTTTGATAGACGACTTTGAGTGACGGTTGATAGGGTTAAAAGTTTGAACTTGAGGTAGTTATCTTTCTTTGTTAGTTTGTAGTTTCAGTTGACAATAAGTTGTATGGAAAAAAAGTCTACATCTCTTTGTTGTTGTTGTTGTCGTTTGCGATTGGGTTAATGGCAAACAAATTTGTTTCTTGTTTCTGTGTAACATAAGGTTTATGGAAAAAAAAAAGTATGTTTGTAGTTTTCTTTTATGATAAGGTTTATGGCATAAGAATATGTTTGTTTTGAGGTGATTTGATGATATTGTTTATTAACAAAAAAATATTGTGATTTTATTTGTTAGGTTGAGGATTGCATATTCAAGTTTGGAAAGAAGGGTCTGACTCCTGAGGTAGGTGTTATTCTTTGGGGATCTCATGTTATTGCATTGGTCAATAGTGTAACTGGAAGCCAGATTTTTTGTTTGTTAGAAACTGGAAGGGCAAGGACTACAGTTGCTATTGAGAGAGAGAAGGATCCAGGGGCTTTCTCGTCACTGGAATAGAACAAATAAGCTTAATCTGATATGCAAATAGTAAGACTTCATCACTATTGTAGAGTTATAATTTATGTGAATTGGCATGGTTTGCATGTGTATGAATTTTTTGTTTTAACTGATTTATGTGAATTAGAATACTTGGCATGGTTTGCAAAATTTAAATATCTGCGAAAATGTTCTTGCTTGGATGGAGTTTTCTATGTGGATGTGACCGGGGTGTGGCTTTGGGTGATTTATGTCCTGGTTTGTGTTCATGTGAGTGTGGCTGATTGTTCTAGGCTACTGTTATTTCTCTTTGAAAGGGCAAGCTGCTTGTTGCTGGATCTGATGGTATGTCCTACGTTTCCTTCTCTGAGAGTGCTTGGTGTTTTGGATGAGTTCATGGTTTAAATGTTGTGTTGTGTGAGGTCTGATTGTTGTTTGTTGACATTCTAACTGCCTAATTCAGTGAAGGTTCATATTTACTTAACATTTCACTGAGATTCACATGTTTGAATTGCTGTGAATTTTTTTTCTTTTTTTGCTTTTTCAGTTACAGTGCATAAGTTTTGATCACTGTGTTTGCTACTTTAATATATGTTTGTTTAGGAGAGGAGTGTTGCTTTAATAGATGTATCACTTTAATAGATGTATCATGTATGTTGCTTTGGGTTGTTCTGTGTTGTGTAAATTGAGGGTCCAATTTCAGTGTAAAAGACCTTAAATAAAATTGCTTGTCTGATATGCAAATTATGGGCCCAACGAACTGTTTAAATTATGGGCCTAATAACGGTGTAAAGCCATAAGTTACACCTGTTTGAAGGGCCTGAAAATTTCTAAGCCCAAAAATAGTTTAGTAGAACCCTTACCAGCTTTGCCAAAATCTAAAATAGACTCTGAACCTATTGATGAGCAGCCACAAATTCCCGAAGAAAGGTCTTTTCAGGATGAGTTCCATTGGAGTGATTTATCTAACACTGATGATGTGAATGGAAGCAATGGAGGTAATGTAAATGGTGATGTCGGGGATGAGGATGGGGCTGACAGTGAAGGCATTTTGTCTAATTTTGAGGATGACAGTAACAAAGGGGCTGAAATCATCAATGATGACTATGTCAGTAGATTGAGTTGCAATATAAAGCGTAATGAGTTTAAATATGGGTCTGATGGGAAAATTCATTTTAAAGTTGGCCATGTGTTTATGAGTGTTGACCAATTTTTGAGGCTCAAAGAAAGGGATTTTTAGAGGGATGTCGACATTTCATTGGGGTTGATGGATGCCATCTCAAAGGTAACTTCAGTGGGGTTCTTCTATCTGTTGTGTCTATAGATGCTAATAGTGGCATTTACCCTTTAGCCATATGCATTTGTCAAGTTAAGAATAATAAGTCTTAGGGATTTTTCTTAAGCTTGCTACATGATTTTCTTGGAGATGTTGATCTTGTCACATTCATGAGTGATAGGCAAAATGGTATTTTAAATGCATTAGAAGAACATTGGCCAAATGCAAGAACGAGGTATTGTGCTAGACATGTGTATGCCAATTTCAGAAAAATATTTTCGGGTATCAACTTAAGAAATTTATTTTGGTTAGTGAGTAGAGCTTCTAATAAGGTTGATTTTGTTGCGGCAATGGGTAAGGTGAGGGAAGTTGACGAAGCTGCATACAAGTGGCTGCTAGACAATGAACCTGACAAATGGTCAGTCCATGCCTTTGATCCAACAGCCAAGTCAGACCATGTAACCAACAACCAATGTACATGCAAACCTATGCAAACATGATCCATCCAGTTCCATACAAGTGCACTTGGCCAGATGTGACTGACCCAAAATTATGGCCCACTTACAAGCATGTCAAGCCGGGCAGACTAGCAATGGCAAGAAAGCGAGATCCAACGGAGGAACCCAAGAATAAAAGGGTTTCCCCACATAGGTGTACTATTTGCAACGCCCTGGGCCATAACAAAAGGTCTTGTAAGGATAATCCAGCTAAAGTAAATAAATGGGCAAACCATAAGGTATTATTAATTTATTTATTTTATCTATTTTTATGTTTCTGATTTCCTAACTAATATTGTTTCCCTATTTTGATGTTGTAGAAAACATTTGTAGCAAGTATGACTACATCATCCTCAAGAGCTAGGTTTGCATTTTCTTTAACTCAAAACAATGATCCACAATCTCATAATACATGTGACAACAAGATTTTAACATTCTACTTTGTCTAAATTAATTTTTAAACAGTCATGACTCTATAAGTTTTAAACAGTCTACTTTGTCTAAATTAAGTTATAATTTAATCTACAGGTTCATAGCCTCTTTAAGTAATGTGAGTTTGAACATGCAAATGCATCGTAAGAGAAGGTAATTTTGCTACTACATGTGTTCTAATTTTTCTAGTTTTGGTCATTGCCTCTTTAGACATTATTGCTCTGTTTTGGTCTGATATTGATTGGTTATTATTGTTGCTTACTTCTTCTTGTGGCTATACCCTAAACCCTTTTTTTTCTTCTTTATTGTCATTGTCACAAGTTGTTTGTGGAACTTGTTGCTCAGCTTTGGTTTGATGTTGATTATTTCTTATTATGGCTGCACCCTAAACTAATTTTTCTTCTTCTTCTTTGTCATTGTCAGAGGTTCCTTGTGGAAATTCTAAACAACAGTAGAACTAGCTTTATCACCAATGATAGATCTTCAACTGACCACATTTTGCTCATTTTTATGAACACTAGAGAATGAATTTGTTTTGATAATATTGATGTTGTACACATTTTGCTCAATTTTATTTTTCTCTTTTAAAAACATCTAGCCTTTTATTGTCAAATCTTCTGCATGATGTACACATGAGAATGTTAGCTGGCTGAAGAGGTCTGATGAAAACATTTCCAAATCTTATTAGGTTTTCGGTTACCAAAATGCATTGTAATTTTGAAATATTAATTGTTATTGCGTTTAAATTGACATAGTAAATTTAATACAAATATCAACTCAAATATGCACCACATACATGGACAAAATAGTCAAATTTTCATAATCTGATGGTTATTCATTTGTTAAAAAATTGAAACAAATTAGTAATTTAATTTTTGTTAAAAGTTGAGGGTATCTTGATAATTTTGTTATTAAAATAGGGGTACATATGTATTTCACTCACCTATTGACATTCATACCCAAAAAAAATTTAATCAAACAATTAAGGGTATTTTCGTCTTTATAATTAAAATGTTTGTTTTTAACGGAATAAGTTAACAGAATATTTGTTTTGGGTGGGTAAATAGTGCTTAAAAAATGGGTGGGTATAAATTTGTCAATTGCCAATTTTTTGGGTAGGAACTTGTCGTTAACTCTTGTTTTGGCCAAAGAATGAGTTACTTCCATGGTATGTTACGGCTTAGCATTTAATGACATAGGAGGGTCATTTCCATTTTGTTGAATATTAAACTTGATTTGGGCCCAGGAATATTTGGATTTATCGGTTAAAGCTAGGGCTGAAATTCTAGCCAAGCCCAAGTCAAGCTACTCGAGCTCGAGCGGCTCTTGAACAGTGTCGAACCGAGTTCGAACAAGGTATACTCGGCTCGACAAACTCGATTAAGCTCGATAATTGATGGGATTTTTTGGGGCATATTAGATCATTTTTGGAATTTTTGAGGTATATATGATTTTTGTTAAACTCTTGTCAAGCTCGGCGAGCACTGTAGCATTCAAGCCGAGCTTGAGTATTCAATTATCCGGCTCGGCTCGGCTCGTTTACACCCCTAGTTAAAGCCATATGGTTGCTAATTTAATATTTCTTCCTAAGGCCAATGTAAAGTCAATATTTGACCAATTTATTTAGCCCACCTAATAGGCCTTGTAATTAGAAAGTTGTTTTAAAAATATCTTGAGTTATTGGATAACTATTAATTATGGAAGTTGGTAGATTATATTTATTAGTAGGGTAGGTGGTAATTAAGAGTTGGATTGTTGAAGGCTCTTTGAACACTAAAAGGGGGTGACCCCTAACCATTTTGTGCAAGCAAAAAATTGAGAAACAATAGTAATTCTCTCTTCAATCACTCCTCTCCAGTCTCCTCTCAATTCTCTTAGTTAGTCTTGAGCTAATTAAAGCTTCTTCTCCAACACATTTCTGGTGAGCTGATTAGCCATTTCCTTGTTAATTTGTAGAAACCAAAATCAAATAGGCCCCCAAGCTTAATGGTTTTGATTGGTGATGAGTAATATATATAATGTGCAAACTTTCCAAAAACAATGCTCTGAACTGTCTACAAATTACCGAACTATAAACACAAACCTTCTTGATGCAAGTAACCTCCCATGACTTTTATAACCGAATGAGAGTTTCTTTTTATTTTAAAGCTGGAATACATAAATTTAGACTAATACATACTCAAGTTTCTTTTTATATACAAGCAGAACAAAAATATATGCATTAATATATGAAGCAACAAATTTTACACTAGGGAGGAGTTAGGGCAAGGAGGAATAGATATATAAGTAAATATCCCTTTAAACATCATCACTCCACTCTTCATAGAAGGATGAAGAGCAGGCTCATCTTGAACGCGCCAAAGTGCCATTTAACCATGTTCTCCAAAGTCTTCTTGTCCACTTCTTCTTCTTCTTTGTTAGAATTTTGAATCTGCTTTGATACCATGTTAGAAATCTTAATCGGAGGAGTAATAAAAACATATAAATCAATCACACAAAGTCACACAATAATTTTACGTGGTTCGGCATAAATTACCTACATCAGTTTCACTATAATCTTCATGAGCACACTACAAGAGTGTATTACGCCATCAACCTTCTACTTAGGCGGACATCTTGTTCCTATGGTGTTACAAATACCTTTCCCTTTGTGTTTCTCACATTCTTCTCTTCTCTTTCTTTACTTCACTCTCTCATAATTTAGAATTGGTTTAACCCCTCTTATTTATAGGTAGTGTAGGACATTTAAATTCTAATAGGATTCATATTTCTATTCCTAATATAACTCATATACTTAATTTTATTTTCCTAAACCATTTCTACTTACCTTATACATCTCATAATAGAAAACGGAAAACAATTATTCTTCAATACAAATTCCTAAACTAGAAATTTGTCTAAACTAAAATTCCTTTTTCTTCTTCAGCAACTTATTTATCAACTAACAAAATTGTTCATATTTTAACACTCCTCATTGAACCTTTTTGGTAGTGAACTTCAAAGCTCTTCATGCCTTCATGGATCTTCATGCCCCCATGGCCCTTTGTTCTCTTACTCCTCCTTAAATATGGTTTTTTTCCTCCACCCTGTGTTGGAGTCATCTCTTCTTCCTTCCTTTGTTGAAGTCATTTCTTCTTCCTCAGGTCATCTCCACAGGTCCATTAAGAAAACTTTACTTGATATCATGTTTGAATTCCGAATCTGCTCTGATACCATGTTAGAAATCTTAATCGGGGGAGTAATAAAAACATATAAATCAATCACACAAAGGCACACAATAATTTTACGTGGTTCGATATAAATCGCCTACATTCACGGATGAGGGAGTTTCACTATAATCTTCATGAGCACACTACAAAAGTGTATTATACCATCAACCTTCTATTTACGCAGACATCTTGTTCTTATGGTGTTACAAATACCCATCCCCTTGTGTTTCTCACATTCTTCTCTTCTCTTTCTTTATTTCCTTCTCTCACACTTTAGAATTGGTTTAACCCCTTTTATTTATAGGTAGTGTAGGACATCTAAATTCTAATAGGATTCATATTCCTATTTCTAATATCACTCATATATTTAATTTAATTTTCCTAAATCAATTCTACTCCCCTTATACATCTCATAATAGAAAAATGAAAACAATTATTCTTCAATACAAATTCCTAAACTAGAAATTTGCCTAAACTAAAATTCTTTTTTCTTCTTGCTTTCATTTTCTTCTTCAGCAACTTATTTATCAACTATCAAAAAGTGTTCATATTCTAACATTCTTCACGAACAAGGTTATTCAACTCTCCATCAATGAGGCACTTGTACACCCAATTAATAAGAATCATTATTTCCTCTAGTCTTGATGCATTAATATCCAAGTTTCTCTTGCAGCATATAGATTCTAGTAGCATGTAATGCCCCCACTGAAGTGCTTAAAAGGTACATAATATGGTATATTTCATTCTCATACCCTTAGGGTTAAACCTTTGAAATTACCTTAAAGGAAATAAAAAGAATTATTGTTAAATCTTCACTAGGGGTAAAATGGTCTTTT
>WYDK02039778.1:0-17272 GCA_009867345.2 Toxicodendron radicans | reverse complement strand
AAGCACTTTCAAATAATTAATACTAAGGGTATGGGAATGAAATATGAAATCTCACGTACCTTTTTGGCATTTGGATGTGGGCATTACATGCATGTAGCACGAGCATGTTGATTTACTATTTTGCTGGTTTATATGTTTATTTATTGAGAAATTATATTAAAAATCCCTAATCCAGGATTGAATTTAAATCTAGCCCAAAAAAAGGTCTCTCACCAAAATATTCCTTCCACTTTTTCAAAGAACATAATAGCCCTTGATATATAAGAAACCCAAACCTACCCTAACCCTAACTCTTTTCTCCTCACATTCAAACCCTAAACAAATCCAAACTCCCTCCATTCATCAATAGGAATTTTCATCGTGATTTAAAGTGCATTTGGTGGAGATTAGAAAAAGGCCATTTGCTCAGTTTAAAAAGGTAAGATTTATAATCTTTATGATAGATTGTTGTTAGAGTTTAGGTTAAGATTATGTAAAGTATAAATTTGGGCAATTTTTTATTATTGAATGTTTATTTAATAGTTTATTGCTTGATTATTGTAATTGGGTGTTTGTGAAGAAGTGATTTTGTTGTTTTGTTAGAAGAATCTGATAAATAGGAGTGATAGAAAGCCATGGAAAATCATGAAACAAACTACAAATTTCGCTCCAATGGCCCTTATTGGGCGAGGATTTGAAGTGCTCGATACCTTATGATATTATTCTATATGGCACTGTAGGTCATTTTCAAAAATAACCCAATGGGGGGCATTAGGTTGTTTAAGGCATATTCGGGCACTTTCTATGTTAACATATGAGGGTAATTAGGTGATATTGTTATAAATGACTCGATAGGGGTATCACGTGGTTTAGGGCATATTTCGGCTCTTTTACATTTAACATATGGGGGTGGTCGCGTGGTTTAGGGTATGTAAGTAATGACCTGATTAGGGTATCGAGTGGTTTCAAGAGTATTCAGGTACTTTCATAGAACTATATTGTTTGTTTGAAATTAAGTTTTATTTTTATTTCCAACGTATATGTCATTATATATTGTTTTCAAGTGATCAGAAGTACAATTTACTACTTTGTAGATGGGTACAATGACAATTATTAATAATAATTTTGTAAAACCAGAAGATGCAAAGCACTATAGAGCATATGTTACCCACTACTGCAACTTATCACCCCTTGTTGAAAAAGATCGACTACTTTGAAAAGTACCTGAATCGTGATTAAAAAAATGAAAAATTTTGAGGTGAAGAGGTTACACAATGGCATATCACAACAAGATACAAAGTTTGATGATTGTAGCATATTTAAGTTTAAGTTTATAGAGAACCTTATGCATAGCATCTTGCTTTCCTATATTGAGAGACCTGGTGGACCCATACTTAAGAGTCGTATTGCGTATTCTATTTTCCAGAGAGTAATGCTTATATAGTATTAAATTAATAAACAATGTAATTGTACATGCTTTTATTGAATTTTAATGATAATATTTGTTTTTGTATATGCGTTTATATAAGTTTATTGGCAAATTATGTTTTTCATTAGATTGCGTTTACAATGCTTTCCAATGGTATGATTCATTATAATTATAGGTATCAATTCTTTAAAATAGGAAACTTAGAATTAAGCCAATTTTCAGAATTCATAACACGAAATAAACAAAGTACCAATTCAACCCAACAATATCTGATAGAGCTCGATACATATCAATCGGCATTATTCCAGAACCCATAATACCTGACAAGACAAATATCACCCAACCCACTATGCCAGTTGTTTCTACTTCAAATTTTCCCTATACCCTATTATCGGGTTTTTGAAAATGTATGTCCGATTATCGAGTATCGAGCACTAGTCTTCTTTTACCTCTAGCTTAAACCCAGTTGAAACTACTCCAAATTCACAACCTCGACTATTTTACATACATTCAAACTTACAAATTAACATAACAAGCATACATATTATCCAACCCAATCTTAAATAAAGTATTTAAGATCAAATCTATAAACAAATTTCAATTATATACTAATCTACCGAATATTTCAAATCATAAATAACAAACATATTGAGTTATGGCTTCTAATGGACAAAAAATTCAACAAATGAGCCAAATAATGTCTTTTTCTCAATAATTTCAACTTCAGTAATGTTGAATGGCATGAGAACTTGTTGTTAAGAGAGAAATATTGAAAGAAGAGAAAAGAGGTGTTTGTCTAAGTGTTAATTGGAGAAGAAATGGACAATTTCATCCAAATTGAAACACAAAATATGTGAATGGGATATTTGGTAAGAAACTTTTTTTTTTTTTTTGCTATTTTTTAATTCAATCCCTTAGCTAGGGACATTTAATAAAATTTCTCTTATTTATTAGATAGATATGAATTAGAAACAAAAAATAATAATAATGATAGGAAAAATAAACCATTAACCAAAAAAGGCAAAACTTTTTTTTTCTATTAATCTCCAATTTAAGTTGACCTCTCCTTTTTCTATTTCTTCCTAAAGCTCTTAGCCATTTTCTTATTTAGGGTTTCGTGGTAATTTAATTTCAATCTTCAAAACGTGGGGTTTTAAATCTTTTTTTTTTTTAAGCCTTGAATTGGTATAACTATAGAAATAGAAAGCATCCTACAATAATAGTC
This sequence comes from Toxicodendron radicans, assembly GCA_009867345.2. Taxonomy (NCBI): domain Eukaryota; kingdom Viridiplantae; phylum Streptophyta; class Magnoliopsida; order Sapindales; family Anacardiaceae; genus Toxicodendron; species Toxicodendron radicans. The sequence goes on along the minus strand of WYDK02039778.1, from coordinate 14,639 downwards.
TCAAATATTATTCGTTTGTTGGAAACTCAAAAATAACTTTTGAAACCTTTCAAAATAATCATTCAACAAGAAATCTTTCTAGATTTCCCTTAAGGTTCTTAGTTTAATTTACTCACACAAAACATCTTTTAGACGATGAAATCTACCTGGAATTATCGCTGGGATGTTAAGCCACTGACAATCTTGAATTCCTAAAGAGAAACATGGAAAGCCAACATGAAGTACTTGAGGACACCGGTAATGGTGTTTACCATAGGCATTCCAGTGCTCAAGTCAATAAGGTTGTGACATAAAACTAAGCGAAAAAAGGGTAAAGAAAGTTACTATGTTTCAGGGCTAAGGCAAACTAATCATCGTAGAATGGTCGAAACTCGATTCTACGGCAAGAGAAGGCTAGAGGTGGGGGAATTTATGTGAAGTTTGCAATATTAGGTATTGTATTGTAGATTGAATTTAATTGAATCGAATGAATTTGTTAGAGGACTGGCCTCTGGTTTTATAGCAAGTCGTGAAGGGTTCAATAATGGTAGAACTATGAATTCTATGGCATGTCTGTTTAGGAATACTAGCTTGTGTAAAACTAGAATACCTGAGGAAGAAAACTGTTGTAAGACTTAAAACTGCCAAGATTTATGAGAATCTTGGCAGGACTCGGAGTCCATGAATGTTAACATCTGCATGGGACTTTAGGGACTCGTCATGTATCTAAGTTCATCTAAGACTATGAGTCTTAGAGTGATAGACTCCTTGTAGAATTAGAAGTCTATATCGAGCTAGTATTTGCATGAAGCTTAGAACTCTTAGGATGTTAGGATTGTTGTGGAGTTTGAAGTTGGATGAGATCGAGACCCTTAACCAACTTGTCTTACATTTAAGCCCAGCCCATTAGAGAAATCCAGTTCACTGAATGACCCAGACGGTGAAGTGACTTCGTAGAGTAGCCCAACTCGTGGAGTGTGGATAGACTCGTGGAAGGGTCTGACTTGTAGACTGGATCAACTCATGGAACGAACCTTTTTAGGAAAGAACTTCAACATAGAACTAACCGGATTTAGGTCATAACTGTTTGGTAGGACCAACCGGGGTTGAACCAAGGCATTGGGCAGTAACTACGATGTGGGCCAACCAGAGTTACGCGCCAAGGCACTAGGTCGTGTCTTGGTTGTAACGCTACTGGGCCGTCAAGGCTCCAGTATGATTTTTTACCCATACACATCTTAACTTTTTTAATTTATATACAAGATATCTAAAAAATTATTCATATTATACATAATTGGGTTTATTAATATTATTGCATATTTAGTTTCCATTCTTGTATATTCTTTATTTATTTAGTTTTGTAGATGGTCAAATATATGGTCGATTCGGAAGGGACAAATCCTATGAGAGATGAGCCACTGACAATCAAATGGACCTGCACAAAGAGAACACGAACGTGAAGGCAATAGGAACACCGTTGTGGTGTCTGCCGTAGGCACTCCGAAGCTCAAGTCAGCGTGGTTGAAGGTATTTTAGTGAGGGCTGAGAGTGAAAAGGTTTACCTGAAAGTAACTAGGGCTAGAATATCACAAAGTGGTCGGAGCGCAGCTTTGTGGTGACAGAAAGGGAATACGGTAAAGTTAGTCAGAACTAGGGTTTACGGTGAGGGAAGCGGTGATTCTTGGGAGCAAGAATTTAGGAGCTAATGGTATGGGTGATTTTTGAATGATTTATGAGGGGAGCAACCCTTGTTTATAAAGTAAGCTCAATTGAATAGAGTCCTAGTAGAACTTTGAATTTTTTTTGGGAAAGGATCCTAGATTTGGAAAGAAGACTTGAGACTTGCCTTATTTGATCAGTACTTTTGATTTATGTGAGATTCTGAATCTCGTATAAATTACGAAAATAAGTAGGATTATGATTCCTATTTGGGATATGAATGGACTATTGGGCTAGAGCCCGATTTTAGCTTGATGAGTTGGAAGGCCACACTCAAGGAATGGTTGCTCCACATGGTGAATTTAAGTGTACACCCGATCAGAATTAGGTAAGGCCACTGGGCTGTAATTCATATATTTCGGTGTTAGACCTCGTCAGACCCAATACGACTTTTGGTCCATATAGTTTGTCCCCCACTCGCTGAGTTAAAGGGTACTTAGCTTAGGGAGTAGTTTCAGTTGGTTGTAGGCGTAATACGAATGAGTCCTCCTCTTGGGTTGGAGTTGACTATTTGGGATTCGTATGTTAATACTAATAAGCATGGTCCGCTCGGCTCGACTCATTCTGCCTTATAGAGTTAGTTTGTCAAGTGAATGGTGTATAACAATTAACTTGTGGACTTATCATTATTTTTATCATGGAGGAGCTGAATGGGCTTTGAGACGAAGTTATCCACATTGAACCCCTAGCCGAGCCTAGCGGATCCTTACTATGAGGGTAAAAAGTAGAGATTTTGCTCAGCTTATACTAACTGGTAAGATGTTAATTTGTGTTGTACAGATGTTGTAAAGTCGGACCGTGCGAATAATACTCTAGTGTGTTTTGTGGAGTGACTAAGTATAAGTTTAAAGATAAGTCGTACAAAAATTTTTCGCCGAATGGATTGAGTCATGCAAGTGTTCGTTCATCGTGATGAGCCAAATGGAATATGGATCCAGTTTGTTTGTTGTGTATTGAATTGTAACCTCTAAAGGTTGAGCCGAACTTGAATGAGGGCTTTCTTTGCAACATCATGGTTTGCTAATGATGGACCGAGTCGAATCAACATGACGAGATGTCTCGAATGGAGGATTGGCTGAATGAGGAGTATGTACTTGATACATTGTTCTCCAAGGACTGGAAGAACTGGGCAGCTAGAGATCTTTTCAATGAACGAAAGCGAGAGGATGCATGGACTTGAATGATCCGACTGATTATTTTTTACAAGAAATAGAAGTGGCTGGTAAGATGTCAAGGCGAAGTGGAACCAAATGCCTAAGCAGTTCAACTCTAACGATATGTACTAATTGACTCATATTGTGTGATTGTGACACGTGTGTGGTATGGATTTATTGTGCCCTCGGCAAGAAAAAGAGGCAGTCTTTGTCTTTCATCTTTTGACTAATCGACACGTGGCTTATTTTGATAAAGAACGTATTTAATAGGGTTGGCTTTTTAAGGACTGCTCACATGCCATTTGCAAGAACCGTTTACCAGAGAGTTTAAGAATATCGATAGTTTTCCTTCTTCCCAACGATTTTTGGAATGGAGACTTGGTAAGATTTTCCTTTTTCTTCAAATTTCTACTTGGTTTCTTGCTTTTTCCTTAGTCTTCTATTGATTCCAAGTAGTTTGGCTATGTTTCGTGTAAGTTTTCGAGGATTTGGTGAAGAAAATTTTGGAAACCTATGAAAGAAGGTTTTCTTGGTGGTTTTTGAAGAAAATAGAGGTTTTGTTTGGGGGGTATGGTTTTTTAGAATTTGTTTTTGGTTTTGGTGATAGAGCCGATCGACATGGATCTCTTAAAAGAGCTAGGTCGGGCTAAGTAGTACGTTTCGTGACCTGGAGATATCAGTCGGGGCCACGATGTCCTAAGAGAGTTGTGCAGAGAATTTAGATAGTGGTTGTTGAGTATTCCTCGGTGGAGTCGAGCGATTGTCTAGGCCAGTTCAATATTTCAAGGATGAGCCGAATGAGCCTTATCTGATGCTCTGACTATGCTAATAGAGGGGCCAAGTTGTAATTGGAAATTTTAAGCGTGTGATCCTTGTTGTTTTATGGGTGGAGCCAAACGGAGTCAGTTTTGCTAGCCTTGAATCCCTTTTGATTGTTTGTGATAGAGTCGAACGAGATCCTTGTACATGGGTGGACCCTTGGGAGAGCTGAATAAAGTGTTTTAAGTTGGGGCCCACTGAGTAGGTCACCTTCGAGCCTAGTGGAATGGGTGATACGATTGTGTTTTGCGCTCCGAGGAAAAGCCGAGGGAGTTTTGACGGTAGAAAAATTGGGTTCACATCACTTTGTCTTAGCATCCAAGCCAAGCAGAGCAACGTATCTATGTTTTCATTGACTCCCTAAAAGAACTAGGCGACGGTGTAAATATTTATTTTCGTCGTGTCTTTTGAATGAGCCGAACCAGGTGACAATAATTTCATGTATATAGCTTTTATTGAGTTGAGTTGTAGTGAGAAGTTAAACTAATGTTTTGTTTGATTTCAGTGTAGGTGAAACCGAGCGAACATGGCTGATGATTTTGAGAATTTTCCAACTTATCTTGTTGATCCTAATGAGTCGTTCGCTAGCATGGTTGCAGGGGTTAGTGTGGCACAAGTAGCCGGTTCAACGGTTACAGGGGATCCAAGCATTGAACCAAGTTATTAGGGCTCAAGTAGTCATGGCTTAAGTGAATAATATGATGATGACCTTTGGGGGTGATCGAATTGGTGTAAATTCTACGAGTCCAGGGCAAGGTGATGAGCCGAGCCGAGCCGTCCAGGGGGTGGTATACTTGTTGATAACTCTCCATCGAGTTTAAACTAGGGTAAGATGCCAAGAATAGCGTATTTGTATAGGATTCCTCCTTCTTTGAACATCCGAGTGCCGACTAAATTCAAGAGGGTAGATTGGAATATGTTAAGATGGACCAGTATGTACAAGCAGACCCTAATGGATGGGTTTAGATTTCCTATCCTAGACTTGGTTCGAGAACTTCTGGACCATTACATCATCGCACCTTAACAACTTATGTTAAACGCTTGGAGAACCATGTTGTCCCTAGAGTGAGGGAGATATTTGTTGCAACTCAGACATTGAGGCTCAGAATTTGTTTTGGCGTCAATGATATGTTATACTCCTATTACTTGAAGGAGCATGACAAAAAGAGAAGGAGATATTTGTTGTAACTCGGACATGAGAGGCAACACTTAGTAACACACTTGAAGAGTTATGACAAGAAATGGAAGGATGCATATTTTTTTGTCAAAGGGGAGCTGGTTTTTTGGCCTAGTGGATCTGGGGAGATCCCGTCCTACTAGCAGGTGACCGGTGAGTTTATGTTTTGTTTATGTGTTCTAAGGTTTACTGAATCTCATTACTTCTCTTTTTGCAATTTTTCCTTCAACCGTGCATTAGTGGGGTTGCTTGCCGAAGAGAAAACAAAAATGCTCCTTGAACTTCCTAAAGAAGAGAGGAGTTACAAACTCGTTCTCTCTTAGCCGAACTTGAGATTGAGCCATCTGTGGAGACACGTGGAAGAAACCCCACAAGGTATCCCCATTCTGCCTCTGCAGCTGAGCTTATGTACCTTTCTGGCTCGGTATTACAACTGTCTTACTTTTGGTGAGTCTTCTCTCTTCTCGCTAACTCTAGAAGAATTCTCCCTTGCAGAGGTGAGAATGAAGGGAGACTTCCAAGTTCCAAGTGCCAAGGAAATAATGAAAGAGCAGAGAGCCAGAAGGAAAATGAGGAGGAGGAAGAAAGCAGTACCAACACTGGAAGCACCCGGAGCAGTGGATTTGCCTTTATCTGGCTTTACTCCTCTCATAGCTCATGGGACCGAGTCGTTACAAAGGGTGAAACTTATCGATGAGGATGATTTGCTGAAGATTGTGCTTCCCCTTAATGCCTCGTCCTATTCTAATCATTCATTCATCGAATGGGTATCATACTAGCTCCTTCTTCCAGAGGATGAACGGAGGTTCAATGAAATTAGTGTGGCACTGAAAACTGATTAGAGTGTCTCCCGATTGTACCAGGTAACTCTTTTGATTTTTTCCAATTTTCCTTTATTTGTTGGTTCATCCTATTCAGTTGCTTCTTTTGCTGTATGCATTATCTGGAATGTTATATTTGAGGAAGATGGTATCTGCTCAGGAGAAGCGGAACCAAGATTTGGCTAACACCAACTCTCAGCTTATGAAGCAATTGGCCAAGGTAGGTGATACAGAGAAGGAGTTGAGGGAGAGTCAAGCTGCTATTCAGGTCAACTTGCAGTTGACGCTAGCTGAATTAGAGGCTACTCGGAGTGGATGGGAAGATAATAAGACCGTTATGTTAGCAAGATAAAAAATTGTGGCCACTGAAGCCATTAAAAAGACTCGCGAGGACCTAATGACTGAATTCAAGGTGGGTAAAAGCGTTGAATGGGATCCTAATGAGAAGATAAAGATATATTAGGCTTTCCTTGTGGAGCAGGAGGATGATGAGAGGTCGGATGAGCAGAAAGATAATAAGGCTACATGGCCAACTGACGATGAGGTTGTGTCAAGCAACTAGCCAACTGATGACCCTTCATTTTCTTGTACTTAGTTCTTTTTTTTTTTTTTTTGAATGAAAGTGTTGAGAACATTTGCCTTGTATTTGAATGTTTATTCTATATATTATGATGAGGGGTATGACCCCATTGTTTTTACGACTCGTGTTTATGTTTTTTAACTTATTTACCGTGTTGATATATGCATGAGGGGATTGACCCCAATAGCCCTTCAGGCGTTCAAAACACTTTGATAACATACTGAATAACCTCGATTTATTAATGAATAAAGAGAAAAATGATCTGACTAGAGTGGACAGGCCCACTATGTCCTTCATTACACATTTATTTGATGAATAAATGGCTAAGTACTTCTAAGGTACGAACTGAGCTTAACGATATCAGAAGTGATAGAGTTTTAAATGTGTCGCATTCCAAATTTTGTTGATGACTCGGCCTTTTGGTGTTTGTACATTGTATGCACCTTTTCCAATTATCTTTGTTATCTTGCACGATCCTTCCCAAGTGGGACTGAGCTTTTCAGCTCCAATCTCTTTGGTGTTCTGGAACACTTGGCGTAGGACCCAATCACCAATCTTGGCATAGTTTCGAGCGATCTTTTGCCGATAGATAGCATTACAAATGAGAGCTTTTTCCCTAAGTTCATCTACGGTATCAAAGTTATGGCAGAGAAGTTGCTCGTTGGTATTATCATCTAGCCATTGGAGTCGAGGGGATAGGATTAAGACTTATGCTGGGATTACTACTTCAGAGCCGAAGGCTAGGGAGAATGGTGCTTTTTGTGTTGATGCTCGAGTTGTGGTACGATAGGACCATAGCACTCTAGGGAGTTCATGCTCACTTCGCCTTTTGTAGTTTTCTCTTCATTGTTTAAATGATCATTTTGTTGGATAACTCAGTCTGTCCATTTCCTTAAGGATAACAAGGAGTGGAGAAACAAAGCTTGATTTCTCAAGTCTTACAGAAGTCTTGGAAGCTTATGCTGATGAACTGGGAACCATTATCAGTGACTATTTCTTTTGGTATGCCGAACTGGTAGATGATGTTTTTCCATATAAAGTTTTTCACTTCTTTGTCTCTTACATGAGCGAATGTTTCGGCCTCAATCCACTTGGTGAAGTAGTCTGTAACCACAACCATGTAGACAAGTTGTCTTAGCACGGTTGGAAGTTTTCCAATAATGTCCATTCCCCATTTCATGAAGGGGCCAAGGAGTGAGGAAGAAGTTGAGTCGTTCGAGAGCAAGGTGTGATACTTAGGAGAAGTTTTGGTAACTATCATAAAGTCGAGTGTAGTTAGCCGACTCGACTCGCATTGTGGGTCAATAGTAGCCAATTGTAAGAACTCGGTTGGCAAGGCTTTGTCCCCCAGCGTGATTGCCACATTCACCTCCATAGAGTTTGGCGAGCACATATTTGGCTTCGACAAGAGTGATTCAATTGAGTTATGGACCCGAGAATGACCATTTGAGCAAGCGACCATCATGGATAGTGAACCAAGTAGCTTTGGCCCGCACTCGTCGTGTTTCATTCTTGTTAGTGGGAAGCTCATCATTTTCCAAGTATCAAAGGATGAGTGTCATCCATGAGTCATCCAAGTTGATAGGTGTCACTTCGGTGAGCCTTTTTGTTCGGCTAGCCATTGGAGATGTACCAAAGGTATAGATGTTGAAGTCGAAGTTTGAAGAGCCGAGCCGAGCCAAGGTTGGCTAGTGCATCAGCATGAGTGTTCTCAATGCGTGGGATTTGTGTGATGGAGAACTCTTCGAAAGCCAACTAAAGCTCTTTAACCAAACTTAGATAGTTTGTCATCTTAGAGTCCCGAGCTTGGTAGAATCCTTAGAGTTGATTTACGACCAACTGGGAGGTAGATTTGACTTTGATCTTCTTGATCCCCATTTCTTTGGCAAGTGAAAGATTGGCTATTAGTGCTTCATATTCGGCCTCGTTATTGGTCACTTTCAAGCCACAATGGATGGATTGTTGAATGATATCCTCTTCTGGAGAAGTAATGACAAGTCCTAGGCTGTTACCATTAACATTGCTTGAGACATCTACCGATGGGACCCATTTAGATGTGGAAAGATCTGTGAGCCATAGCAGCTCATTCTCCGCCTGAACAGAAGTGTTAGGTGTGAAGTCAACGATGAAGTCAGCTAACACTTGAGACTTGATGATGGTGCGAGGTTGGAAAGAGATGTCAAATTCGCTCAGCTCCACTGTCCATTGGGTGAGCCGACCCGAGAGATATGGTTTGTGAAGCACATTCTTTAATGGAAATGTGGTTAGGACCACTATTCGATGACATTGGAATTAGGGTGGTCGGAGTTTCCTAGAAGCAGTGATCAAGGTCAAAGTTAGCTTCTCGAGTTAGTTGTATCTAGTCTCAACATCAAGTAAAAACTTATTGGTGTAATAAATTAGGAGTTGTCCTTCATTCTCTTCTCGAATTAACACAGGTGAGATAGTTGTTTCTGATACGACTAAATAGGGGTAGTATCGTTCTCTAGTTTTTGGCTTGGATAGTAATGAAGGCGATGTCAAATACTTTTTTAATTGTTGTAGAGCCTTTTAGCAAGCGGGAGTCCATTCGAACTTCTTAGATTTTCTTAAGGTAGCAAAGAACAAGTGACACTTCTTGGCCAATTTAGAGATAAGTCGACTCAATACGGCTATCCTTCCGGTTAAACACTGAACATCCTTAATGCATGTAGGAGAATAGATGTTCAGCACGACATGGATCTTGTTATGGTTGGCCTCAATGCGTGTTAAGTGACCATGTAACCGAGGAACTTCTAGAGGAGACTCAGAAAGCACATTTTGCTTTGTTTAGCTTCATATTATATTTCATTAATACCTCGAAAACTTCATTGAGATGATAGAAAGGTTATTCGGCGTTTAACGACTTCACCAACATGTCTTCAGATGAACGGCATTACCTTGTAATAGTATATACCCCTCTGAGTAATGAATGTGGTTTTCTCTTGGTCATCCAAATGCATGAGGATTTGATTGTAACCCGAGAATGCATCCATGAAGCTCAGTAATTCATGTCTAGCGATAGCATCGACTAGTATATCAATATGTGGAAAAGGAAATGAGTCTTTGGGACCAGCTTTGTTTAAGTCAGTGAAGTCTATACAAATTCTCCACTTCCTCTTTTTCTTTCGAACGACCATTATGTTTCCGAGCCAGTCCGAGTAATGGACCTCTCGGACCGAGCCATTACTAAAAAATTTCTCTACTTTTTCATTGATAACTCGATTCCTCTCAGGGTGAACTTTCTTCTCTTTTGCTTCACAGAAGGATTTTCAGGATCGGCATTCAATCGATGGATCATAGCCTCAGGGCTAATACATGTCGTATCGGAGTGAGACCAAGCGAAACAATCTTGGTTTTGCTTGAGAAAGTCAATGATTCTCTCAAATGTCAAGTCTTAACTGATCTCTCACTTGGTTCTTTCTATATGGATGATCCAGGTGTATTTGGATTTCATCTAGCTCCTCCATTACTGGTTTGTCCGGCTCCGCTATTTCAGAAAAGCACAATTGTAATTGCTATGACACCTTATGTTTGCCTTTGAGAGCGCTTTAAGAGCAATTTCTAGAGGCCATTTGGTCGTCTTTGATATCTCTCACTCCCTATTTGTTAGGGAATCGGATGGTTTGATGGAAAATGGAAGGGACTACTTGCATCACGTGAATTCATGGCCGACTGAGGATTACATTATAGGGAGAAGAACTATCAAATACTATGAAAATGGTTTGTAAATTAATTCCTTATGCATATACCGAGAGCAATATCTCTCCAATGGTGTACTACTGCTCTAAAATAAAGCCAACAAGGAGGGTGAACCTCCGGTTGATGTTTGTTTCATCAATGCCCATGACCTTGGGTGCTTTAAGGTATAAGATATTGGCCGATGACCCACCGTCCACCAGGATCATTTTCACAAGGATGTTGGCAATTTGGAAAGTGATGATGAGGGCATCATGGTGCAGATTTACGAAAGCCAAGCTTTGGCTGTCAACAAATTTAATGGTCTGATCAATCGGTCCTTGTGCTGAAGTTAATGATGAGCTAGCTATTGGGTTAACTACGGCTCGAATACTTGATGGAGGAATAGCTTATCCCGCTCACTTCTTAACCGCATGAGATAACATTACACATACCTTTTAGTGTAGGCTCCTTTGGTGGTGGTGTGGCCCTGCATTTCTTACTAGTAAAGGTGTATTTTCCCTTCTTAGTTAAGAGTTCAAGAAGATGGGCCCTTTTTAGTAACTCCGCCACTTCAAGTCGAAGAGCAATGCAATTAGCGGTGTTATGATCGTGGTTGCTATGGAATTCACACCATTTTGTAGTATCTCGAGGGACCCTAGACTTTCTTAACTTAGTTGGTCATCTGACGGTGTTTCTCATTCCTTTCATAACAGCTACCACCTCAATTGGCTCTATATTGAGGCTGTAGTCGGGAATTCTACTTTGGTTAATAGGAATGGGCACTCTTTCATTAGGATGAGTTGAACTGTATTTTAACGACCTTCGATTGTCATATAGGCGTCTGTTGTCGTTGTTACTGCCTAGCCAAGGTGTAAGGTAAGGCTCGACGTTACAGTTGTCGTATTGTGGTTCGACTCTTTTAGAGCGTCAATCATTGTGAGGCATCTATGCGACTTGGTTCTTCTCATCTTTTTACCACCTTATTTCAGTTTTGGTTGAGCCAATACATCTTCCATACTGTGGCAATTGAACTTGGTTAGTTCTTTGTATAGCTCGCTATCTAGGAGTAGTCCTTTCCTAAAAGCGTTAACAGTGGTTTCCTGATTGCAGTATGGGATGAAAACATTCTCTCTGTTAAAGCTAAATACTCCTTAAGCGACTCGCCTCGGTGTTGATAGATTTTATACAGATCGTAGAATAGCTTCTCGAGTCTCTTACTACTGGCAAACTGTTCATTAAAGGTGTTCATGAGCTGAGCAAAGGAAGTAATGGTGTTGTTGGGTAGGTTGATGTACCATTGTAGGGATGGACCCATGAGGCTTAAGCTGAAGCTTTTACACATGCATGTTTCGTGTAACTTGCGAGAGATTGTGATGACAAACATCCTCTGTTTGTAAGAGGCTATATGGTCATCTAGATCGGTGGTTCCTTCGTAAAGCTTCATGTTAGGGAATATAAACTTCTGCGACATCTCCACGAGGGCGATGTCGTCTACAAAGGGTGAATCAGAGAAGTTTTTAGGTCGGCTCTTCTTAAGAGGAGTCGGCATGTCAGGGATACGATGGATCATACCTTCCACCTCGGCTAATCTTTTGGGCTTGCTCAATCAGAGTTGCCATAAGAGTATAAAGGCCTGCGTTTATAAGTGGGGGAACACATTCAAATTCAAGTTGATGTGTATGTTTAGGCCAAGTGGGACTGATTGGTTGGATGGTTCTGCTCCCGAATGTAGAGGATGAGTTTGAGCAAAGGTGAAAGGTGTGTACAACTAATACTGTTGAGTGGAGTCGTGTGGATTAACGACTTGGTGACCAATTGAGTGGTGAGTGGAATCGATTTAGCTCTGCTATGCCCGGTCACGAGGTTCATAGCAGTTGGAGTCGAGTTTATGTTGGTGTTTGTAGCAAGAGTGTTATTATCCCAGGTATTGAATAGTTGCCTTGGTCGAACGGGGATGTGAAACCCAGATGTATGCTGCTAATCCAAAGTCCAATCTAGAGATTAGAATTGGTTTACCTTATCATGAAGGGTTTGGTTCTCTACTCGTACGGCAGCTTTCTCAACTTCTAAGCTATTTCATTTATTATTGGTCTCTTGCACAAGTGCCATGAGAGTGGCAATCTCAGCCACAACATCGAGTGTTAAGGTTTCATGGTCTCTAGGGATGGGCATGGGGCGGGTTGGGTGCTGGTGCATGGTCCTATACCCACCCCCACACCCGACCCGCACCCTGGAACTGGTTTAACAAAGAAACCCGCACCCGCCCCATGGGGGAGGGGAGACCCCCACACCCACCCCGCCTCGCCTCGCCTCACTCAACAAGGTTTTATCGAAAAAAAAATTAATAAAAAAATGTAATAACAAATGCATTACAATGTCATATTTAATCAAATATGGTTATTCAAATTAAATATGGATTAGGTTGGGAAAACAACTTTTCAATTATTCACATTTTTTTGGATAAGGTAAACAATTTGACTAGTGTAGTAATGACAAAAATATGAACTAATTTTACCATATGAATAGAATTCAATGAAAAAATTCAAACAAATATAGTTTTACATTGAAAAACTTAATTAGAATTATAGTATTATTAGTTCATTATATTTTGTAGAGGGTGCGGGGCAGGGCAGGGCGGGATGGGTGCGGGTCCAATACTATCCTCGCACCCACCTCGCACCCGGTGACGGGTTTTCTTTTTAGACCCGCGCCCGCACCCACACCCACACCCACACCCACACCCACACCTGATTTTAGCGGGTGAAACCCCCCCTGAATGGGGTGGGGTGGGGTGGGGTAGGGTGGGGCAGGCCCCCGCGGATGCGGGTCTAACGCCCATCTCTATTGATCTCTAGCCATGATTGATGAATGGACATAATGGAGCAAGTCATAAGGAGAATGATTGTCAGGGCCCCATGATAGGGGCCAAACTGTAGATAATAAAATCTATGGTCAATTCGGAAGGGACGGATCATGTGCGAGATGAGCCACTGACAACCGAATGGACCTGCGCAAAGAGAACACAAACGTGAAGGCATGAGGAACACTGGTGTGGTGTCTATCGTAGGCACTCCGACTCTAAAGTCAATGTGGTTGAAGGCATTTTAGTGAGGGATAAGAGCGGAAAGGTTTACTTGAAAGTGACCAGGGCTAAAATATCACAAAGCGGCTGGAGCACATCTTTATGGCAACGAAGGGGGAAGACGATAAAGCTAGTTGGAACTAAGGTTTACGGCGAGGGAAATGGTAATTCTTAGGAGTAACAATTTAGGAGTTAATGCTATGGGTGATTTCTGAATGAATTATGAGGGGAGCGACCCATGTTTATATAGTGAGCTCAAGTGAATAGAGTTCTAGTAGAACTCTGAATCCTTTTTAGGAAAGGAATCTGAATTAGGAAGGAAGTCTGGAGACTTGCCTTTATCTGATCAGTACTTTTGATTTATGTGAGTTTTTGGATCTCGTATAAATCAGGAAAATAAGTAGGATTATGATTCCTATTTGGGATATGTATGGACTAATAGGCTAGAGCTCGATTTTAGGTTAATGAGTTGGAAGGTCCAACTCAAGGAGTGGTTGATCCACAAGGTGAATTCAATTGTAGACCCAATCGAAATTGGACCAGGGCACTGGGTTGTAATTCATTTATTTTGTTGTTGGACCTCGTCAGGCCCAATATGATTTTTGGTCAATACAAGTTTCACATTTAGTTTAGGTAATATTTCTTTCATATAGGATCACGATAAATTAGGAAAATTATTACTATAGTATTTGCTCATTCCTCTTGTATATGTATACAAATTTTTCACAGAATGATCATTAGAAAATCCTTCACCAAATTTCTTCTTTTTCTTTTTTTCTCTACTTTTCTCTGCAAATTTGATATGGTATCAGCGCCAAGTTATTAATCCTCATCAGCATCTCTAACAGTAACTACTCCAACATCTTCGACAACAAAAAAATCCCAACTTCCCTCTCAATCTCTTCCTAAACATCCTAGCACCAATTGAAACGATTCAGGTATGGATTCTTCAAATCCATATTTCATTCATCATTCAGATCATCCCAGACTCATGCTTGTTCCAACAAAATTGAATGGAGCAAACTATCCATCATGGAACAAATCCATGATTCATGCTCTCACAATCAAAAACAAAATTGGTTTCATCAAGGGGACCATCAAGCCTCATTCAGAAATAGAGCGGCCCACTAAATTTTCCTTGTGGAATCAATGTAACAACATGATTTTTTCATGGCTTGCTCATTCAGTGGAACCTGTCCTAGCTAAAAGGGTTGTCCATGCCAAGACAACCTATCAAGTTTGGGAGGACTTCAAAGATCAATTCACTCTGAAAAATGCGTCAACAATTTATCAAATTCAGGAATCCTTGGCATCTCTTTCACAAGGCATCATGACCGTATCATCCTATTATACGAAGCTCAAAGGCCTATGGGATGAGTTGGAAACCTATAGAACCATTCCTATTTGTGACCAAGGTAGTTCTACACATACTTCGCCATTTGAAATTGTTTTTGGTTTTAATCCTTTATGTCCTCTTGATTTAATTCCTTTGCCTATTCACAACCTTGTTAGTGCTGATGGTGTTTCAAAATGTGATTAATGAATTTAGTTCTTAGAAACCTTGGTTTCATCTTGTATTCTTCTTGGATGCTTGCACTTATCAAAGATT
>WYDK02039750.1:3394-17289 GCA_009867345.2 Toxicodendron radicans | reverse complement strand
GCCTCTTAAAGGCATTGAGGTTACTTTTTGATGGCGGTATGAATATTTGCAAGTCTAGAGTTTCAAATTTTGTAAACCTCGATATGTATAGTTTCTTTAACTTACAGTTGAGCTATCAGACCCTTGGTTCTGCTGATAGCATTGCTAATCAGTGTTCTGAAACCTGGATCGGACCAGCTGGTCGGACTAAAAACCAGCAGCCTCTCCAGTCTTGTTCAGGTTTCAGGGGGTTTCTGCTAGATTTTAAACCTGTAGGGGCTAATTGTATTTTTAGGAGTGTTTTAAATATTTCAAAAATTTAGGGACTAACTTGTAATTTTTGGGTACCTTTTGCAATATATTAAAATTTTAGGGACTGATGTGCAGTTTTTTATGAGCATTTATACAATATATGAAAATTTTAGGACCTAATTTACAATTTTTAAAAAATATTTTTATTGTTAACATCTGAACCGGGCTCTTGACCCGTCCCTTACCCGGTTCGGTTTTCTAAATATTGTTGCTAATTCATCCATGGAGCTACAAGGTGTGTAAACATCAGCAATTTGTTGTTAAGCTTAGACAAGTTCTAAGGTCTTGGATCATATATGGGTTTAATATCTAGATTTAATAGTTTAGGCTCTCCATTTCAATGCTATCTCTCATCAGCAATTGGTTTGAAATAAACAAAAGAGACCGTTGCCGCAAAAAAAAAAAATGCTGTTGGATTCCACATATGATGATCAACATGAAGGATTACATGTTCATATTATTATTATTTTTGGATAACATAATAATTTCAAGTTTCAACTAGGTTTTGCAGTTAAGAATCTGCTTTTCTTTGTTTGTTTCTTTTCTTTTCTTTTACTTGCTTTCTACTATTAGCATCCTATACTTGTCTTGTAAATGGAAATGCATCACTCCTTCAGCAAATCAATGAGTTCATGTAAGGTAAATATTCATTATAAAAATCACTAATCAGATAGTTTATTACATAAACAAAAGAGAAAATAATGTATTACCTGATATTATTATAGTTATTCTCTATAATTAGTTTGTAAGGATGAAGCTTCATTGTCTTAACCAAGTCAAACACCCTCTGTTTGCTTTATGTTGGAGCTAAGATGGCTGATAAAGCAAAAGAAGCTGAGTTTTGTAACAGCAAGGCCAAAATACCAGAGGTGAAAGCTCCGTTGTAACCAAGAAGCCATTGTTGAAGACGCAGGCACAAAGATTGAAAAGTCCTTCAAGCACAGGCAATGTCATCAGCTACTACCTCTGTGGAGTTTTCTTAAACAAAGAAGAGAAATCAAGGCAAGTGAACCCACCTTACAAACTGTATTCATATCATCTTCATGGTAACTTTTATTATCAATATCTTCATTTCACCACCATTATGATCTCTTAGATAGTCAGCCTGGTAATAGTTAGTAAGTTCTTTGGCGCCTTTGACAATTTGATCTAAATTAAAAAAAAAATGACGTGCTATGGCACATGAGACCATGATTGATTACATGATCTATAGTATGCTGACCTTCACTGGTTGAGAGATACAATGGTGAGATCAATATTACATTTGGATAGTTGTATCTAAATTTTAAGGGTGGATGTTTTTGTGCAATGAGGTATTAGATATGTTGTTTTTCTGGATTTCCCTCTAGTAATTATCTGTAAATTAATGCACAAGTGTTTGGTGGGAGAAAACTGATAAAATTTACCACTTCCTTAGGTACTTCTTTTGATATGACTATGACATTCAGTACTATTGATTTATTTTTAGACTTAATGCAAGTTCATCTCAATCATGTCTAGGTATTTGAGGCAATTCAAAGTAAATATCAGAAATATAAGGGAATCACAAACAATGTATATCTTTTTATGCTATTAAACTGTTCTGATTAGAATCTTCCTGCAATACACCTGTTATGTAACTTTTAGGGTGAGTCTAAACGCTGGTATGAATTAAATTTCTTTCTGCACTTATTCTGTTTTCCTTGTCTTTCACTTTGTCCCTCTGTTTGTTTTCTTGTTACTAATGAATTTGGTTGCTTAAATTGGTCAGAAAAAAACAAACAAGGAAGTCCGGACTTCAGAATCAATGGCAGTGGAAATACCCATTTTTCTCTTGAAGGAAAAGCTAATACGTCTGGCTAAGGGTAGTCAAATCATTCAGCCAATAGAGGGTGCTCAACTTCATCAGTCCATTGACAAACTAGAGAAACTCTTGAAAAGTGATTCAAGTAATGGCAGCTCAAAATCTGAGCTTTTGCAAGCTGTTTACTTGGCAGAAGATGCCATAGACACCTTCATTGCAATTCAGAAAGAGAATCCAACAGCTTACGTGCACTTGAAGCCTCCGTACAGTCAATCTTGTTTCTTGAAAAATCTGGAAAAATTAGTTGGTGAGATAAGCAATCTGTCAAAAACTAAGCCTGACATAAATTTGAAAGGTTGTTCGGAGAAGAAAACTAGTACTTCCAATACAGAAGATAGAATGGAGTTGCCTCCGTGTGGTCAATCTTGTTTCTTGAAAAAACTGGAAAATGTGAAAAGCAATCTGTCAAAAACTAAGCTTGACAGAAATTCCAATGGTTATTCTGAGAAGAAAACTAGTACAGAAGATAGAATGGAGGAGTTACCTGGACTAATCCTCAGTACAGACCGTTCACATTTTCACATTTCAGTGGTGGAATATGGTTTTAACAGAAAACCATTATGGAAGATTTACAATGATGAGAGAATCAAGAAGCATTTTGAGTGTCGTGCTTGGGTTTGTGTTGCCGAAGAGTTTGAGAAAATGGAACTTCTCGTTGATATATTTAAACAAGTTACAGGAAAGTCTGAGGCCATGGAGAACTTGCAACTTGATTCACTGCAACAGGACCTCCACAACTTTTTAGTTAAGAAGAGGTACCTAGTAGTATTAATTGATGTCCGGACGCGGGATATTTGGGAGATCCTCAAGTTTGCTCTTCCGAATTCATCAAATGGTAGCCGGGTGATTTTCAGCTTTCGTGAAGCTGATGCAGAACGGTTTCCAGATATTAGATTCTTTGGAAGAGAGATTTCACTCTACTCAAAGCCTATAATGCAAGTAGCATCTGCGGAAAGCAAGGACGATGAAGCTGATATTTTAATGGTTGAACAAAAGATCTCCCAGCGCTTGGAAGGAATTATTGAATATTTGAAAGAGGAAACAGATATTGTTGGTATGAGGGATAAAGTAAAGGAGTTGGCTAAACTAACACTTAATGGCAGAGACAAGTATTATCTCATATCAGTGGTGGATGTAGAAGGCTCTGGCAGGACAACTCTAGTCAAAACAATTTACAATAGTCCATTTATACGGCAGGATTTTGAGTGCCGTGCTTGGTTTAGTGTTCCTGCTTTTGATGTTTATGATACGAGAAATATGTTGATTGACATAATAAAACAGGTTAAACAGGAAAGCAGTGTTGAGGGAGGGACCCTGGATGAATTGAAAAATGAGCTTAAAAAAGTCTTATCTGAGAAGAGGTTCCTGATAGTCTTGGATGATGTCAATCTTCCTGCTGCTTGGTATGATCTCCAATCAATTGTTCCGAGCACACCGAATGACAGCAGGGTAATCCTAATTACTTCTGATGCCTTTGTAGCCCGCTGTTTCAGTCCATCAATCTTCATTTTCGAGCTAAATCGACTGCAAGAAGATGAGGGTTGGAAGTTGTTCTTGAAGAAGGCGCAAGTAAGCCAGGGAGATGAAAGTAATCCAGACTTGATGAATCTCAGGGAAAAAATCTGCCAAAGCTGTTGCGGTCTGCCTCTTGCAATATGCGTGCTGGGAGGTTTGTTTTCTTGTAAAAGAAACTATACCGAATGGCCAAAGGTGATTGAGCAGATCCTGTCAGAAGACAAGAAAAATGAAGGGGTTATTGAGCATACTAATCAGAAAGATATAAGCATGACTCATGAATATGCAGCTTTTGATGAAGGTCAATCTATTTCTACAGATCCATTGGCTTCCTTGGGTAAACAGTGCCCTTCATATATCTGGAATTTGGGCTATAAGGACCTATCTCGTCATTTAAAAGCATGTCTTAATTATATATGTCTCTTTCCCAAATCATATCGCATCCCCGTGAGGAGGTTGTTTCATTTATGGCTTGCTGAAGGATTAGAGACACCAAGGGAAGAGACAGAAGTTTCCTCTGAAGATCAGGTGAAGAAAGAAGTTCCTTCTCAAGATCAGGTGAAGACAGAAGTGCCCCCTCAAAATCAGGTGACGCCAGAAGTGTCCCCTGAAGATCAGGTGAAGAAAGATGTGCCCCCTGAAAATCAGGTGAAGAAAGAAGTGCTCCCTGAAGATCTGGCGAGGAGAGATTTTGATGAACTGGAGAAAAGGAACATGATTGAAGTAACAACTCGGAAGTTAGATGGATCACCTAAAACATGTCGCATGCCAAGTACTCTGTATGATACGCTCTTTCCAATGGCTGAAGGGATGAGATTTTTTTATGGCCATGGCAAATCAGATTCTGCCTCCAGTTCACCAAAGTCATGCATCCGCAGGCTTGCAGAACATTCAGACATCCATTGCAACCCACTTTCAGATGAGTGCATCAGAAATCTGCATTCTTACATATCTTTCAACACCCGAAATGGAGCGAAACCTGTGGAGGAAGTACACAATTTTTTGATCAAGAAAATCATAAAGAGAGGTTTTGGATTGCTCCGAGTGCTTGATCTAGAACGTGTATACAAACCAGTACTACCTGAAACAATAGGAAAACTGAAGCTTTTAACGTACTTAGGTCTGAGATGGACTTTTCTAGACTCGATTCCCACTTCAATTGGTGATCTTCCATGTCTAGAGACCTTAGATGTTAAGCACACCAATATTACCAAATTGCCTTTGTCCATCTGGAAAATAAAGACACTTAGGCATCTCTACATGAATGAGATTCATTTTGAAATGTCGAAGAAAAAAGGATTTTCATTTAGTGCTATAGCCAATCTTCACACTTTGTGGGGTTTATTCATAGGCAATGCCAATGAGTGCAATGCATTTAGTGCTTTAACCAACCGTCATACTTTGTGGGGTTTATTCATAGGCAATGCCAATGATTGCCGTCCAATGAATTGGTTGAAGAACTTGAGCAGTCTCCGCAACTTGGGATTGACATTCCATAAGGGATCACTTGAAGGGATAACTGACTGTATTTCTAAATTGACCAATCTTCGATCATTGAAGTTGAGATCAATAGATGATTGTTCTGAACCTTCAGACCTCAATTTGAAATCCATGGATCATCTGGTGAATCTAAAAGAGTTGTATTTGCTCGGAAAGCTAAAAAGTGGCATAAACCAACTTCCCCGTAAACTTGAAATCCTTACTTTGTCAATGTCACAACTATTCGATGATCCAATGCCAATACTTGAACAGCTAACACACCTGAAGGTACTCCGGCTTGTCGCGCATTCCTACATTGGAGAAGAAATGACTTGTGGTCCTGATGGATTTCCTCAACTCCGTGTATTGAAGTTATGGGTGCTACCAAGTCTGTGTAAGTGGACTATTAAGAAAGGAGCCATGCCTGTGCTAAAAGAATTAGAGATCAGATATTGCCGAAATATAAAGGAGCTTGATGGGTTGAACAATGTCACCAGTTTGAGAGAATTGATCTTGACAAATATGGAAGAGAGTTTTGCAGTTGAAGTAAAAAAAAACTTGCACGAGTACACAGTTACTACTAAAAACAACTGGAAAGTTGAACCCCCGTGGGTGCGTTTTTATAGTTTTAATGTCCTTTTCTTCCTGCATAGTTTAAAATTCTTATATTCCTTCTATCATTTTCTTTTCCTATGTGATCTATCGTAGGATTGAATTGCTCGCGGAAGCAAGGAGTCTGCAGGGGTGAAATCTAGTCCTGTGTAAGGCCATCTTGACATAGTACTGGCTGCCTCTTTAGTTGCTTGTCTTGTTCCATCATTTTCTCTATGAAAATTGCTTTTAGAGTTATTTCCTTGCAGCCATGAGATATCTTAGAATAACAATTCCCCTTAGGAATTTGAAATAACAAGTTACCTGTTCTCATTAGTGTTCCGCCTGTAAAGGTTTTGATGTTTGATTTAATGGATCAAAGGTAAAACGTGTTAGAAAATCCTGACAAAACAGTGATGATAGAGATAAATTGTTATTTCAGATATGTGAGATCCCTAAACTGCCATTAAATCTTCCTATTAATAGCTTGACTTTTTCATCATCAACGCAAAATTAGAGATTTTATTGCCAACTTTGATATATTTCTTATTATCTGATGAAAAAACTTGTATGTCTCTACAGGCTGCAGACACTCGCATATTGAGGTGCATCAAGGAAATGTCATATATGAATCCCTGGAATTATTGATATTTAGGATGTCGATTTGTGATTTCTGTAATAAACAGATAGCATTTGTGAAGTTTTAATGTGTGTTGTCCTGAGATTCTTTTGCAGTTATAAGATGTATGCTTCTAATAACACCGAAAGGAAGTTGCTACAATAAAAATAATTTCTAAGATTTTCAGCATATCAGTTTAGATAAGGTGCCTACTTGTTGAGCGGATTATAGAACAAAGAGAATGGTAAAATTTCGAATAGTGTTATATATATAAACTAATTATGCAAATTATTTTTTTACAAATCCGTGCAGAAATCCTGCATGTACGACATATCATCTATTTTAATTTGTTTAATTTATCTTTAATTTTAAGTCTTCAAATCATATTTTAATACCTCATTTTGTACGAGTTAGTTTATATAAACAGTGACAGACTCACATAGATACTAACGAGTGGGGGCAGTGACCCCACTCAACAAAAAAAAAAAAATTCATTAATTTGGTTTTATTTTTTTTTTTTCACTATGGTCTACATTAGACACCACTCATTTGTTTTGTTTTTTTTTTTTTTTTTTTTTCATATATGATATTATTTAAATTCTGCATAATTAAATGGGATGCACCATATCAGAATAATGATTTAGTGTAGACTTTCTTCTCAGTGGGAGATTCTGAAACTTGAAACTTGTAGGACACAATTCTTTCTATCAATCTCCTTTTATAAAGAGTAAGTTTGTTTTTTTTTTTTTGGTTTTTTTTTTCTAATAACAATTTGAATCTTAAGTTGAGACAAAATTACTCACTCAGAAATTATTATTCAAAAGTTGAAAGAAACACTACTGAGACTGGTTTCGTTAGCACACTTGGGATTCCGGAACTGCAATATCAAGGATGATAATCCCAGGTATGCCATTTCATCATCATCATCATTATTATTATTTTTTTCCTGGAACTTGAATGACAGCTTAATTATTATGCTTGGTCTTTTATGACATTGATCTGAAAATATCATCTGAGTTTATTTTGCTAATGTACATATTTTCAGTTGTGAGCAGCTTGGTGTTGATGAAGAGGAGGGTAATAGTGGAGTTGCTTCCTCAAAGGGTAAGAGATATGTGGAAGAAATGGGAGC
This sequence comes from Toxicodendron radicans, assembly GCA_009867345.2. Classification (NCBI taxonomy): domain Eukaryota; kingdom Viridiplantae; phylum Streptophyta; class Magnoliopsida; order Sapindales; family Anacardiaceae; genus Toxicodendron; species Toxicodendron radicans. Next base: position 9,819 of record WYDK02039750.1, on the reverse strand, counting down.
TGAAAGGACTGATTATTGTAAGTCTCTTCTCACAAATACTTCTAATCCTTCTGGGGAATCACAGGAAGTATGATGCTAGACTTCTGCTTAGATGTGTTGTCTGGAGTGCCTACTTGCTGGCTGATTCTGTAGCTACCATGGCCCTTGGTTTGCTCTTAAATAACCTCGGAGAAATCTATAATCGCCATGGTTGTTCTCTTGATGCCAACAATGAGCTTACTGCATTTTGGGCTCCTTTTTTTCTGTTGCACTTGGGTGGTCCTGACACTATCACAGCTTACTCTTTAGAAGACAATGAGTTGTATTTGCGGCACGCGTTCGGGCTTGTTATCCAAACTGGCGCAGTAGTATACATCTTTCTCTTGTCATGGAACACTGGCTCTCATCTTTCATATCTGGCAATAACAATGATTGTTGTTGGATGCATCAAGTATGGAGAGAGGACATGGACCCTTTGGTCAGTTAGCAGTGATCAACTTAGAGATTCAATGCTGACTAATCCTGATCCTGGCCCCAATTATCCCAAGTTCATGGATGAGTTCAGTTTGAAACATGCAGAAGGGTTTTGTGTGGAGGCAGAAGAGGTGAAAGATGACCAGGCTGAAATAGATGTAAAAGGTTCTGGAGAGAGCACATCTGATGTAAACATTGTTAAAGCTAAGGCATTATTTCAGATATTCAAGTGTCTGTTTGCAGATCTCATCCTCAGCTTTCAAGACAGAAACATTAGTCAGTCTTTATTCCTGAAATTGTCTCATGCAGATGCTTTCGATGTGATTGCTATTGAACTGGGATTCATGTATGATTTGCTATACACAAAGGCAATAGTAATCAATACAAAGTGGGGTCTTTCTAGCCGCTTCATCACCACCTTTCTCACCACCCTGGTGTTGTTGATTATCTCCATTTCTGACAAGAAGAAGTATCACAAGGTAGAACTTTACATAACATTCTGCTTGCTGATTGTAGCAATATTGCTAGAAATAATTGCAGCTATTTCTCTATTTCTATCAGACGAGGCCAGTCTTTGGTTCAATAAGAATAAGCAAATTCCGATCTTAAAAGCCATAATTACTTGTTTGGAACCAGTGCTTAAACTTCCCAGGTGGTCTAATTCCATGGGCCAATACAGCATCACATCTATTTGCCTGAAAGAGAAAACTAAACTTTCAATGCCAAAATGGTTCCACTTGAATAGAATTTGGGAACAGCACAGATATAGAACTTCCAAGCAAGTGCCTAAAGGTCTGAAAAAGTTGATCTTCAAACATGTCCTGAAGAAATGTTATCGATTTAATGAAGCAATTAAAAGGAGTGACAACACTTATCAGGGCAGAGACATATACACCAATAGGGGAATCCGAGCTCTTAAAAAATACTATGGTGAGAGTAGTGATAGTCCATTCCATTGGAGTATTCAGGGCACTGAGTTTGATCAAAGCATCCTTATTTGGCATGTTGCAACCGAACTCTGCTATTACTCTGGCACAAAGGGCAACTCTTCAGATCCTTCCGGTTACACAAATCGAAAAATTAGCAAGCTTTTGTCAAGATACATGATATATCTCTTAGTTATTTATCCTTCCTTGTTACCAGTTGGGATAGGCCTTATCAGGTTTCGTGATACTCGTTCTGAGGCAAAGAAATTTTTAGAAGAGATGAAGTCCATGTATGGGAGAAGAGAAACTCACGGCTCTGATGAAAAAGATAAGAAGAGGGAAAGAAGAATTCAAGCTTGCACAATGTTACTTACAGTGAAAACTCATGTCCCACCCATCAAAGTGAAAGGCGACATGAGCAAATCTGTGTTGTTTGATGCTTCCAGGCTAGCTTCAGAATTGAATAAAATTTCGGACGAAAAGAGGCGGTGGAAATTGATTAGAGATGTTTGGTTCGAAATGCTAACTTATGCTGCAAGTCAAGGTCGAGCAAGCCACCACGCCCGCCAGCTGAAGCGAGGAGGAGAGTTTCTTACTCATGTCTGGCTTCTTATGGCACATTTTGGTATGACTGACCAGTTCCAGATTTCTCAAGGCCATGCTAGAGCTAAATTGACTGTCAAATAGTAGTAAAATTTCTGGTATATTGTCTTGTGTTAAGTTCTGTATCCAGTTAAAATTTTTTTATTTTCCTTTTCTCTGTTCATGTTCAGATTTAATTGGAGTAATAATCCAGATATTGCAATACAGATTTTTGAAATCTGCAATCACATTTGATTAGCTAGATTCTTTAACCCATCCTTGGGTTGCCCAAATAGTTAAGACAAATTGAAGATAATATAGATAAACACATAGTCTTAAGTTCAATTTTTCATCTGAACATTGACAATTTAAGTAGGAGGTTGGGATAATGAGTTATCACGCAAGTCTCCTAAAAAATTAGTCGAATTACGAGTAAACTAACCGGACACCTTGATTAAAAAAAAAAATAGATTCTTTAATTTGCTTGTATATAAAGCAAAGCTAACTATATATTATTTTAAGGCACTCACTTTTGTCTTTTACCCCATTAAAGATGCCAGATTACAATACAAGTTTGGCATTTTTTTTTTGTCAAAGTTGATGACAATCTTTCTTCTTTAAGGCTGGCTGTTTCTAAAGCAATATTATTCTTATAGTTGAGAATAATCTGATCCAGATGTTTATTTTGATCTTTATTCTTTACTTAACTAACTTGCAAAGTGTAAATGCTTGCTCCTTAAGATCATGTTTGGGATCTTTAATTCTTGCTGCCCCATGTAGAATATTCATTGAGTAAGAACATAATCTTTGGAATAGCATGAAGAAGGCTATATTGTTAAACCAATGTCAAAGCAAAGCTTAAAGGTGCTTTTTTTTTTTGTTTAAAAATAAGATTAAAAAATCACTTCTGTTAATATTATTCTTACGTAGAGTATAAAACCAGGGGTGGCAGCATTTCACAACACACACAAAAAAAAAAAATCAATTTCTCATCTCTTTTTCACTCAATTACAATCTCTGATTTCTGAGTACTGACGCTGAAAAAGATGGCTTCAGGAGGGCACCCGACAATGGCTGTAACACATCATCAGCAACAGGAGGTGGGACTGGTTGGGGGTGAAATTGTTTCCAGCGTCTTGGAGCATTTGGAGACAACCATTACGCTAGAGAATGAACTAGGAGGAATACTTCCTGAGGGAGCCAAAAACGAACTGAAAAAGCTTGATAAAAATCTGCAAGATATTCGAACTGTGCTGGCTGATGCAGAGCAAAGACAAGGGAAGGAGAAACCTTTGAGAGTTTGGTTGAACAAGCTCAAAAAAACGTGCTATGATTTGGAAGATGTTTTGGACGAGTGGAACATTGCTGTCTCGAAAATGCGAGTCCCCGGCGCTGATCAGAATGCCCTTTTTCGTGGGAAAGAGAAGGTATGCTTTATGTTGCCCTCCTCTTGCATTTGTTTCAATGGTGTCGGTATACACGGTGACATTGCTCGGAAGATTAAAGAACTAAGTGATATAATAGATGATATTAACGAAGAGAAAAAAAATGTTAGCCTTAATGACATTGGGAGGAGTGATGAGAAAATAGAGAGTGTTAGTAGCTCTTTTGATGATGTGTCTGAGATATGTGTTCGAGACGATGAGAAGAGGAGATTAGTGGCCAAGTTATGTGAGAGTGGTGTTAAAATAAATCATCCCTATATCATATCAGTTGTAGGGACGGAAGGAGTCGGAAAAACAACTCTGGCTCAATTCGCCTACAACGATAATAGGGTGATAAATTATTTTGATGCAAGAATATGGGTGCGTGCTTCTGACCCTTTTGATGAGCTTAAGATAGCTAAGTCTATCATTAAAGCTCTGAAAGGGGTAGTCTTTAATGTTGTTGAAATTGGGTCTCTTTTGCAATGGATTAGTCGATCTGTTTTGGGAAAGAAATGTCTTCTTGTTTTAGATGGTATGTCCGTAGTAGACTATGAAAAATGGAAGCCATTTTATCGTTGTCTGAAGAATGGTTTACCTGGTAGTAAGATTTTAATTACCACTCAAAAGGAGACAATAACTAATACGGTCAAGTCAAATGATGTCGTCCAAATTAAGGAATTGCCTGGAGAGGGATGTTTGATGTTGTTAAGACGTTTAGCATTTTTTGAGAGGTCTTCTGAGGATTGGAATAAATTAGAAGACATAGGTGACGAAATTATAAAAAAGTGCAAGAGTTTGCCTTTTGCTATAAAGATTATCGGGAGTCTCTTACGCTTTAAAAGTACCAGAGAGCAATGGCAGAAAATCTCAAAAAGTTACATATGGGAACTAAAAGAGTTGGAGGCCAAAAATCATTTTCCAGTTCTGTTTTTGAGTTATAGTTATTTACCCACAATGTTAAAACGATGTTTCTCATATTGTGTTATCTTTCCGAAAGATTACAATATCAACAAAGATCAATTAATTAAATTATGGATGGCTCAAGGTTATCTTGGTTTTGGAAAAGATGAAGAAATGGAGATAAAGGGTAAAAAGTATTTTGACTACTTAGTAAGACTATCTTTCTTCGATGTGTTTAAAAAAGATCATGATGACACTATTTTATGTTATAAAATGCATGATATAGTGTATGACTTCGCTCAATTTATCAGTAAATTTGAGTGTTTAACCATCGAAGTCAATGGTCTTGAAAATCCATTCTTAAACACTGCTCACCAAGAGGCTCACCATTTAATGTTAATGGTCAGGGCAGGAGCTTCACTTTCTAAATCCTTATGTGATGTCAAAAAGTTGCGAAGCCTCATAATTCTGTATGGAGTTACAGATCTTTCAAAGCTTATTGATGTCCTATTAAAGTTATTTGATCAACAGATACCTTTAAGGGCATTAGATCTCAGTGCAAAGCGGCAGTATGCGAATTCAGTTAATAGGATTCCACCAGAGATAGGAAAATTATCACATTTGAGATATCTTAATTTGTCCCTTTTAAATTTCAAAGAATTGCCTGAGAAATTGTGTGAGTTATATGCTTTGCAAACTTTAGAGCTGAGTTGGTGTACCGAACTCAAGAAGTTACCTAAGGGGATTGGAAAGTTGATCAACTTGAGGCATATAGTAAACAATGGAACTTCACTAGAGTACATGCCAAAAGGAATCGAGCGATTAACTTGCCTTCAGACCTTAAGTGAGTTCTTTTTGGGTGGTGGCGGCAGCGGCGGTGAAGCATGCACCCTAGAGTGTCTGAAAAACTTGAACCACCTTAGAGGATCTCTCAGTTTAAAAAGGTTGGGAAATGTGAAAGATGTGAACGAAGCCAAGAAAGCAGAACTCAAGACAAAGAGAAACCTCCTCTCTTTGCAACTAAATTTTGAAAAGGAGGAAAAAAAGAAGGGGAATCAGGAGGAAGAAGAGAGGAGGATCAATAGTGACAAAGAAATTCTTGTAGCCTTGCAACCACCTTTTGATATAGAGGGGTTAGAGATTCGAGGATACAGTGGCCGTGATATTTCTCTTGATTGGATCCTGCCATTAACCAGATTGAGGACGTTGAATCTCCATGATTGCATGAAGTTTGAGCATTTACCTGCTCTGGGAAGACTGCCATCCCTTGAATCACTCTCTATATGGAATCTGCAGAGTGTGAAACGAGTTGGTAGTGAATTTCTGGGAATCGAAAGTGGCAACACATTTGATATTGTCTTTCCGAAACTGGTGTCGCTCAAATTTGTTGACATGGAAGAATGGGAAGAATGGGATCGAATGCTTTTAGCTGTATGGGAAGACTCAAAAATCATGCCATGTCTTCGCTCGCTATCATTTGTACATTGTCCGAAATTAAGGAAAATACCTGACCGCATTCTGCAGAAGACAACTTTGGAGGAATTGAGTATCAATTGGTGTTCTATTCTAAAACAATGTTACAGCCTGCGGACTGGAGAGGACTGGCACAAGATCTCTCACATCCCAAATATCATGATTGATTTCGCATATGCGCAAAGAAACGGCCGTGAAATTTTCAAACAGCAGCTGAAGTTGTGACAGACTTACAGGTAAACGCATAAGTACGATTCCAAGAATTAACCCGGTAAAATGTTTAATATATTTTTGCTATATGTATGTTTACCTACTAAACAATTTTGTTTCTCCATTTTGCAGGCATCAGTAGAAAATTGTACTATAAATGTCAACTTCTTTTGAATCTGATCTTTACAGAGCAGTTAAAGCAGAGACTTCTTGAACTATAATAGGCCATCATCATCAATAAGCAAAGGTGATTGCCCTTTAGCATCTTATATAATCTTTGTCCATATTTCTGTGTTTGCTAGTTATCACAAGTTCATTTTATTGATCTCAGAGGCACATTAATTTCTTGCTGCACTGGCTTTAATGTATTTCAACAACATTAGTTACTCATCTGAGCTTTGGTTTGTTTTCTTTTCTTCAAGAATAAAAAATAGGTAAAATAGTACTAGATGTT
>WYDK02039740.1:5738-17295 GCA_009867345.2 Toxicodendron radicans | reverse complement strand
TAATGCCCATAGCGGGTCCTGAAGGCAGTCTTTGGAATATCAGACTCCCTGATCCTCAACTGATGATACCCTGATCTTAAGTCTATTTTAGAAAATATCTTGGCACCTTGAAGCTAATCAAACAAATCATCGATTCGGGGTAGTAGATATTTATTCTTTATTGTCAATTTATTCAGCTCTTGATAGTCAATACACAATCTCATGGATCCATCATTTTTCTTTACAAACAATACTGGTGCTCCCCATGACGAAGAACTCGGTCTAATAAATCTCTTGTCCACTAACTCTTGCAACTGAACTCTCAACTCTTGCAATTCAAGGGGTGTCATTCGGTAAGGGGCTCTCGACACTAGGGCAACCCTTGGTATCAACTCTATAGAGAACTCCACCTCCCTTACTGGTGGTAATCCAGGATGATCATCTGGAAACACATCAAGAAACTCTCTTACTATAGGAACATCACTCAACTTAATCTCACCCATCCGGGTATCTACAACATGAGCCAAGTATGTCTCACATCCTTTCCTGATGTACTTCCTAGCTGCCAAGGCTAAAATTAAACAAGAGGGAACTAATTGTCGTTTACCACAAAATACAATCTCTGGAAATCCTGGTTTCCTAAAAGTCACATTTTTCCTAAAACAATCCATTGTAGCCCTATGGTTGGCTAACCAGTCTATCCCCAAAATCACATCAAACTCTAAAAGATTCAACATGATCAAATCAGCTTCAAAATCGAAACCCTGAACCATTACTCCACAATTTCTAAATCCATATTCTATCACTAAAGTTTCACCAATTGGCGTAGACACTGCCAATTTGTACTCCAAGGGCTCTAAGATCCGGTCAGAAAACTTCACAAATGCATATGAAATGTATGAATGGGAAGATCCAGGATCCACAAAGATACGGGCCTCACGACCAAAAATAAGTAACATACTAGTCACCACCTCGGGTGTGGTCTGAGCCTCCTATCGGGTCATAGCAAAAACTCGGGCCTGGGTATATGGCTGGTCGGACCCTCTCTGACGGCCTCTCCCACTGCGCCCGGTGCTAAACTCTCCCCTACTGCCTGAAGTGGACTCTCCTCTGGGTTGGGACTTTTGTTGTCCTTGGACTCGGCTACCCGCACCCTGGTAGCTTTGAGAGGCTCTTTTCTGAGGCTGGCTCTCTCTCCGAACCAGTTGCGGACAATCCTTCTTAAGATGTTTTGATTGTCCATACTGATAACATCCTTTATCTGCTCTCTAGCACTGCCCCCAATGATACCGGCCACAAGTGTTGCACTGAAGTTTCTGAGCTTCACCAAAACTGCCACTCCCAGACTGTCCACTAAACCTATTTTGACCCCCACTAGCCTTAGAGGCCTGGCTACTAGATGATCCAGAATAACTATCATGCCACCTCGACATCCGGCCCCTAGATCCTCCCACTCATGACTCTTTATCCCCACATTTTTGCCTATGTGGTGGTACTTCCTCCTTTCCCTCCTCTGGTACACACTATTCTATTCTCATGGCCGTCTATACTAATCTGAAAAAATCATTAAACTTGAAATCCACTACGACCACTCTAATCTCCTTTCTAAGCCCCCTCTCAAATCTCCTACACTTAATATCCTCGTTCACGACGATCTCTTGAGCAAACCTCGATAACTCCACAAACCGATTCATGCATTGCTCTACTGTCAAATCTCCTTGAACTAGTTTACAAACTCTCTTATCTGATTTTCCATATACATTCGAGGCTGGTATCTATTAAATTTTTTTTGCCTAAATTCTAACCATGTAAGGTCAACATACTTCCCTTGAGTGGTTTGCCACCAAGAATTAGCATCACCAATAAAAAAGAACCACCCTAAAATCCTGAGTTTTTCTCCCTCGGTACAAACCAAAGCCTCGAACACTTTCTCTATGTTCCTTAACCATTTTTCAGCTAACTTGACACCTCCCTCACCATCAAAATGTACAACTCCTAAACTTTTTGCTTCCTCTATTATATTTTTCCTTCTCGTTTCCCCCATAACCTGACCTCTCGTGGCTAGGGTAAAGAGACGAGTGAATCTACCCATAGCCCTCTCCAAACCGGACTCACTAACTGGAGACTGATCGTCCTCATGACCAGCATGCCCCTCTGCATTATCTCCACCACCAGCCACTCCTGAACCCTCTCCCTCTAAATACTCACCACGACCATCACCCTTACCCCTAGGGTTGGCCACAACCACCTCAGGTCGTTTACGTAGTCGACCTCGTCGACGCATGATCTATAAAACAAATCAAATGCTCAGTTTCTCAAAAACTTGTCATGCATACTCACACAATGCATAATGACTCACAACCTAGAACTTTGATACCAAATTGTCACACCCCCTCCTGGGTGGTCCTTACGCCACCGGATCCTGGCGCTCCGTGGGACTCAGGTTCCGAAAAGAGGGTGAGTTTTTTTAGAAACTCTTTAGGAAAACAATTTAAAACTTTAATCATTACAATGCAATATTCAATTTATAATACAAATCTGGTGTTAAAATACAGTATCAGAATAGCTATATGACAGGTAATCATGTCGTAATGAAGAACATGCGTCTGTGGCCAACATACTATGTGGAGGAAATAAGCTCGACTCTTGGATACTAACCTGGAACGGGAAAATCAAAACAGTGAGCTGGGAGGCTCAGTGAGTGGATAATACATTTATAAAATACTCAATTAGAAAAACATGCTCAAGAAATAATCTGGCCATCATCTGTAACATATCAATACATCGTCCTCCCTAGGACTCCACTAGAACTCTCCGGCATGTCATCACAACAAACTTGAACCTCGCCTCACACCTGCCCATTCGTGGAAGATCCCACTAGCCTAGGCAGATGTGACCCTAGACAATAGCATATGCCCACTCGTGGAAGATCCCCCAGCTCTCCCTAGCATGGGCTGGTACGACCCTAGGCGATATCATAGGCCCACTCGTGGAAGATCCCCCAGTGCTATCGCATAGGTAGATACGACCCTAGGCGATATCATAGGTCCACTCGTGGAAGATCCCCCAGCGCTCTTGCATAGGTAGATACGACCCTAGGCACAAGTATCCATTCGTGGAAGGGCCACCTAGCGCTCTCAGGCATAGGTGGGACCGAATCTCCCCTCATTGGGTAATCATATAAAAATATAGGTTTGGAGCTCAACAGTTGCCAGCCCGTTCTGTCCCGATGAGATACTATCACCATGCGATAGTACAAACCTCCACAACCATACTCAACTAGTCATCACCCACCGTGCTCAAAACCACCCAATACCATTACGATTCCACATCATCACAATCACAAGTGCATAAATGTATATAATACATATAAATAAATGGGATGGTTTTCATGATTACACTCACATGCATCTTTTCATGTAAAATATCAATTTAACCCCTCCTGAAAAAATATCAGTTTGCCCCCTCAACTTCATCATCATTACAAATCAATCCCTTAACTTTTCCAGTCTTTCATTTAACCCCCTTTAGTTTTTCATTATTACACTTAGGTCCCTCAACCTTTTAATTATTATATTCACACCCCTGTCTACTTGATAGGTTTCAAATCTTGCATTTAGCCTCCAATTCTCTAGAATCTTCTAAGCTTTGTCGTCGCGGCGACACCCCTTTGTCGCCTCAGCGACATTGGACCCGAGAGTTTGTTGTTGTGGCGACACTCCATTGTCGCCTCGATGACAAACATTCTGAAATTCTTCTTCTCTTCTTTGCATGCACGTTGTCGTGACGACACTTCAAATTTAAAACTTTGCCGCGGCGACAATCTGGGTTTTCTAGATTGTACACCATAGATCTACCATAATTCTCACCCATTCACTCCCTTTTTATCCTACATTATCCATACTAAATTCCCATTTCACAACCCAACCCAAAACCCTCATCAAATCCACACAAATATATCCATAATCTCCAACCTAAATGTTACCCAATTACATACAGCATGAATTAAGTTTTAAAACATAATTTAATGCAATGGTAAGTTATATTCCACTCACCTCTTACTCTAATTTAGCTCAAAAACTCCGATCTAGGCTCCCCTTTACCTAAATCCCAAAATTCATCCAATATCAATTTCTTCACAAACCCAACAAAAAAAGGCAACCACAATAAAATTGATGCATGAATGGGTGTATAATCTTAACAATTTACTAGATCTACACTTTCTCTCTCTAGCTTCTCTTCTCTTCTCTTCTCTTCAACGATCCAAATGAAAGAAATGGGGAAAATGCAATATTTCCCCCTTTATATACTAATCTGCGAAACTATCCGTTTAACCCCTACGTTTTCCATTCTCCGATAAAGTCTCCTACAAAACTTCCATTTCTTGCAATTTACACCCCAAATGCAATTAAATTAACTATAATTAATTACTCCTTGACATGGGGTGTCACAAAACTTTTGACAATTATAGCACTTGATTTGAGATTTGTCATACCTTGAGTTGCTCTTCCCCGACCTCTTGTTGAGCTTCCTCTTCTTTCTCCATTGTTGTCGAAAGCTCTTTGTCCACGTCCACGTCCTCGACCTTGACCTTGACCTTGACCTCGTCCTTGGCCACGACCTCTTACATGTTGACCGCGTTCATTGTTGAATCTTTCTTCCTTCTCCTTTGAGTGAACTTGCATCTTGAGGAGTTTTCCACAATCTCTTGTTTCTTCTTATGCTTTTCTTCATACGCTTGCAATGACCCCAATAGTTGGCATTGATGGTCATCTCTTCCAAGTCTTTTGTTTCTTCAATCGTCACAACAATGTGCTCGAATTTAGGATCCAACAAGCGTAGTATCTTCTCCATTATTCTCACATCTTCTAAATTTTCATCGTTTCTTTTCATTTGATTGGAAACGGTCAAGATTCTTGAGAAATAGTCGGAAATAGACTTGGACTCTTCATATGTAAAGCTTCAAACTCATCTCTTAGTGTTTGGAGACACACCTTTTTCACTTGCTCCGCTCCTTTGCAAGAGGTTTAAGCTTCTGTCATGCCTCATTGGCTAACATTGCACTTGAATCTTCACAAAGCCATCATCATCTAAGGCTTGAAAGATGAGGAAGAGAGCTTTCTTGTCACTCTTTCTTGAATCCTTTAAGCTATCCCTTTGTGGTTGAGATAGTGATAACAAATCTCGTGGCTCGTTATAGCCTTTCTGCATGATCTCCTAGACATCGTGCGCTTCAAGGAGAGCCTTCATCTTGATTATTCAATTGTCGTAGTTGCTCTTGTTGAGCACAAGGACTTGGAAGGAAGCCATACCATTACTAGCCATGACTATAAGAAGACATCTTTTAGGTGTGTGAAACTTGGCTCTGATACCACTTTGTTGGAAGATAAGGCCTTTTAGAAAATTTGGGAGGAGAGGATGAAACAAGAGAAATTAGTAGAAAAGAGAGCTTTTGTTGATTCCCAAATTGTCTGGCTTGACTAAAAAATGGGAGAACTCACCCGTATTTATACTAGTGGCACCTCCTTAAGTAATGGCTATAGGATTGTGCCAATACATTTTCAATCTAATGGTTACAATTCATTGTCTAATTAGCATAAAGTCTAATAACCAAACTTAATGCCAAAATACTTATCAGGCCAAATTAAGTTTACTTTCAACATTTGCCATATTGTTAGATATTTCTATTGTAATGAAAAAAAAATTACTTGAAATATCAACAGAGCTCAACCATATCTTCAGTAATATAAAGCTTACATCTGTTCCTTTTTTTTTTCTTCCTTCTTGTGTTATGGATTGTTTCCAATAGAAATTGAAGTTTGATTTGATGGAAACTTATAGTGGTTATTAAATATGAGAACATTAATATTGATTTAAATGAGCTCCCACTCTATTGACATAAAGTGTTTGTGCTTATCTTAAAGTTGGACATTGGAAGTTGTGATCTTGAATCTTCTTGCTCATTGGTGATCCCGGAGACTACGTTAAAATTCAGGTATGACTATTTATGATCTTTCAACTTCATTGTTTACAATCTGTAGATAACTTCAACCACATTCCTTTTCACTTTCAAATTATTTCAATTCGCTTCCAAGAAAATAAAGATTAGAAGTTAGGAAAATATGAGGGGCTTTTGAATATTATGGGAAAGTAAATTTATTAGTTGCCTATGTGACTGACTAGGTAAAGATACTTGAAGTTACTATTATTTTATGAAGCTTATGTATTTTCTTTTTAATGATAAAAATATTGTCTTTCTTTCTTTAGCAAAAATTGAAAATGAGATTATATTTTTTGCTCTGTGTTTAAGCTTTATGTTTCCTCTATATGGCTCTTTCATTTGGTTAGTTATTCGATGTTATTGCACATTTGCAGGAAATTTATTACTCTCTAAACTTGTGAGAAATCTTTGAGAAGTAGCAACTGCAATGGTTGTTTGTTGATTTCTATTTGATGAATTTTGTGAAAAACATAACCATAAGAACATAACAGTAATATTTCTTCAAATGACAAGGTGAAATAACATTGAATCTTGATACCTCATCATAGTTGATGCCAGTTGTTTCGTTGTATCCTTTTGCAACTAGCCTTGCCTTGTGCTTTTCAATCTCTCCCTTGAAATATCTCTTCGTTATGTGCATCCATTTGACACCAATGGCCTTGTGTCCTTTCAGAAGTGAAGTGAGTTCCCATGTATCATTCTTCTCGATGGATTTGATTTCTTCATCCATCGCGTCTCTCCTTTTCTCTTATTGTTCAGCCTCTTGGAAGTTAACTGGTTCCCAATAGGCAAAAAAGGCAAAAAAGTGTTAGATTATCAATTTTCTCGGTTGCCTCGTAAATGTCTTGCAAACTCCTCGTCCATGCCACATCTCTTTCATTTAGAAATGATAGTGGTTTGTTGTCGCTTGTTGTTGGTGAAGTGGGCGGTGTAGCAAGCTCTTGCTGATGTTCCCCTAGTTGCTTCGCTAATGATTACTCATCTTTTTCAAATTGAGGAAAGAAATTGAAGTCATCTATAGGACCAAAGTCCCATTCTCCTTTTTCATCAAACTCCACATCTCGACTTATCATAGTCTTTTCAGTATTTGGGTTATAAAGTTTGTAGCCTTTGGGGTCAGATTCATACCCGATAAAGATCAACTTCTCGCTTTTGTCATCGAGCTTCGTTTGTGTCTCGTCTGATACATGCACATATGTTATACTCTTAGATGAGAAATTCTAGGCTTTCTCCCACTCCATGCTTGTTGCAGTGTTTTTCCCTACACACTTCTAATTGGTGAGCGATTGGACAAGTAGACAACACATGTCATAGCTTCAGCCCAAAATTCCTTCAGAATTCTTTTACTTTTGAGCATGCTTTGTGCCATGTCGAGGATTGTTCTATTCTTCATTTCTGCTACTCCATTTGCTAGGGAGATCTCGAAACGGTTAGAGTACGTCAAATTCCATTTGCTTCACAAAATTCTTGAAACTCTTAAGAAGTAAACTCTTCTCCTCGACCAGATATCATAGACTTGATCTTAAGTCCACTTTCTTTCTCCACAACAACTTTGAACTTCTTGAAGGCTCCAAAGACCTATACCCAAGTTTTTCTTGAAAGGTCATCAATAAAGAGAAGGAAATAGTTACTTTTACCAAGGGAGATTGGCTTGATTGGTCCATAGACATCGATGTGTGTGAGCTCGAGAGGCTTCTGTGCTCGAGTTTGACTCCTTTGGAAAACTCTTTCGGAATTGTTTTCCCAGTAGACATCCTTCGCAAAGTTGGTCAGGGTGATTGACAGAAGACAATCCTCTCACTATCTCCTTCTTCGAAAGCAAGTCTAATTCACGAAAATATAAGTGCCCAAACTGAAGGTGCCAAAGCCAAGACGCATCTTTGTAGCAAGCTTTGAGACACTTTGCTACATCATTTTGAATATTTAACAAGAACATTATATTTCTTGACATCGGCACCTTGGTGATCAAATTAGTTTTCCCATCTCTTATAATTGGAGTACAATCTTTCTTGTGAATATTATAGCCTTTCTCTAAGAGTTGGCCTAGACTCAAGATATTGTTTTTCATGTTGGGCACGTAGTAAACATTTCAAATAAATTGATTTTCTCCATTATTCAAGCGAATTAGGATTTTACCTTTGCCTTTCACTGGAATCTTGGACTCATCACCAAAGGAAACATTGCCATTCATCGACTCATCAAGTTGTATGAACATGTTTCTTCTTCCACACATATGGTTCTTACACCGGTGTCAAGGTACCATGTATTGTCTTGTTTTCCTTAATCTCATTTCTATGCTAACAATAGAGTGCCATCTTCTTGGCTTTTATCTGACATAGTTAGCCTTTTCTTCAACTTTTTTTTTTGGAAGCTTTACATTCCGAAGCATAGTGACCAAACTTTTGACAATTACAATTTATAGCACTTGATTTGAGATTTGTCATACCTTGAGTTGCTCTTCCCCTGACCTCTTGTCGAGCTTTCTTTTCTTTCTCCATTGTTGTCAAAACCTCCTTGTCCATGTCCTCGACCTCGTCCTTGGCCACGATCTCTTCCATGTTAACCACATTCACTGTCGAAGCTTTCTTCCTTCTTCTTTGAGTGGACTTGCATCTTGAGGAGTTGTTCCACAATCTCTTGTTTCTTCTTATGCTTCTTTTCATACGCTTGCAATAACCCTAATAGTTTGGCGATGGTCATCTCTTCCAAGTATTTTGTTTCTTCAAGCGTCACAACATCTTCTAACTTTTCATCATTTCTTTTCATTTGATTGGAAACGGCCAAGACTCTTGAAAAATAGTCAAAATTAAATAGACTCGGACTCTTTCATACGTAAAGCTTCAAACTCATCTCTTAGTGTTTGGAGACACACCTTTTTCACTTGCTCCGCTCTTTTGCAAGAGGATTAAGCTTCTGTCATGCCTCCTTGGCTAACATTGCACTTGAATCTTCACAAAGCCATCATCATCTAAGGCTTGAAAGATGAGGAATAGAGCTTTCTTGTCACTCTTTCTTGAATCCTTTAAGTTATCCCTTTGTGGTTGAGATAGTGATGACAAATCTCGTGGCTCGTTATAGCCTTTCTGCACGATCTCCTAGACATCGTGCACTTCAAGGAGAGCCTTCATCTTGATTATCCAATTGTCGTAGTTACTCTTGTTGAGCACAAGGACTTGGAAGGAAGCCATTCCATTACTAGCCATGACTATAGGAAGACGTTTTTTAGGTGTGTGAAACTTGGCTTTGTTACCACTTTGTTGGAAGATGAGGCTTTTATAGGCTTTTTAGAAAATTTGGGAGGAGAGGATGAAACAAGAGAAATTAGTAGAAAAGAAAGCTTTTGTTGATTCTCATATTTTCTGGCTTGACTGAAAATGGGAGAACTTACCCATATCTATACTAGCAATAATACTATATTTACATCACTTCCCTACACCATTCTCTTACATCACACTCACATTCAATTAAAATATTATTTTTCAAAAAATTTATTGTTTTTAATTGAATGTAAGTGTGATGTAAAAGAATGGTATAAGGATGTGATGTAAATGTAGTATTACTCTATAAACATTGGCCAGGTGTAAGTTGCCCTCCTTTAAAGAAAGCCTATTCAAATATGGAAAAGACCAGACATGGGCACCTCATAAATTAGTAATGGCCAGGCCTACTCACTTTATTATCCTTGGGAAGTTGGGCCTAGCCTTCTATCCTAATTTTAATGGCCAGGCCTAATTTATTTTTTGTAAAATTATTCTTATTTTAAATTGCTAGAAATATCATTATAATCTTTAAAAACATTCATACTCTATTTTTTTTTTTTTAACATTTAATTTTATATAAACTCGAACCGTAAATTTTCATAACCTAAGTCTAAAATTTCATAATCATTGAATCTTTTTATTTTATTTTAAATATTTTTTTTTTTGTTTAATACTAAAACTATAGAAAAATTAATTGCATAATGGGATGAAACTAAATCTAAAGAAGAAATTAAGAAATTGAGGTAAAAAGATGTATAAAGAAAAAGAGTAATATTAGGCTCACAAACATCTCTTAAGTGGCTCATCACAATTGGTCAGTTTGTGAGACCCATAGCAAGCATGCATGACTTATTTTATGAACTGATCAATCGCAATGGACCACGTGGAGATTTGTGAAAGATGTTTGTAAGCCTAATATTATTGAAAGAAAAAACCTAATTAATTTTGAAATTAGGAAAAATAAACCTAATTAAGTTATTTTCAACATTAAATGAGATTTAAAGAGATTTTTTTTTTTAATTATAAAATAGATGTATTTTGTGAAGATCAATTAGGTAGGGGCTAATAATCACTTCATAAATTTAAAATCTCTTCTATATCCCTCTTAATTCAAAAAATTACTATATTGATTAGTGAAAATCTTTTGATTACAATCACATCCCAAACTCAAACACAATTACACAAACATATCCACTTTTTTCAGGGATGTATATACCCACGCCTAGGTCAAGCTTTCACGGATTAGACCCGTGTACATAAGAAACTTCAAACCCATGGAGGGTTGTGAGGGATGTTTGTGAACCTGAAACGGCGATGGCGGTGGCGGTGGCGGGAGCCATATATAATTTTTTACTCTTTTAGGGGTTTACCTGCAATTTCTTAAAAGTTTTCTAAAACACCATCAGGTTTATTTTTTGCGTCCCTACTTTTCACTATGTATATGCACAACCTATTAAAAAAAAAAAATTTGATAACCAAAGTGTTTGGACTAACTTACGCGCACATTGACTAATCTTCAGGAAAAACTAGCTCAACAACCCATCGTCATAGCCCGCCACTTAAATCATGCATACTAAGATAGAGAATCGATCATGAGACGGTCGTCTATCCACAATATCCTTAATTCGCCCTAACCATACCCACATATGGGTACCTATTCAAATATGTTCGCTCAATCAAAATAATTATGCACTAAACATTTGCATGATGTATGGACAACGTTTTATGAACATATGTAAGATTTCCCAACTAATTACACTGAACAAGTCACAGTATTTTGAGAAGTCTATGTTTAATAAATTTATAAAATAATAAGTTTTATATTAAACCATCGTTGTCCTTGTAATAATTTAATTTAAGGCTAGGTTTCATTTTGCTCACATATTTAGGTCAAATCCTACCCATTCAACCCTAACCCACATGAGTCAAAACTCGCAAGATGAATAACTTTTAGTTATTTATAACCATATCTACTCAATGTCTCCCTGTCAAGGGTACGTAATGAAGACTTAAATGCAAGCAACAGAAATGGCAGAAAACAAAAAAAATTGGGGACTTGAAGACAGTCTGCACATGCGTACACACGCAAGAGTGGACACACAGATGACTAGTTCATACACAAGAATCTGCATAATTAGATAATCAGGATATAGTCAAAATTAGAGTTCACACTACTTTCATCTTAATTTATCTTAAGAGTTGTCAGATGTTGAAACTATAGCCAGAAGTTTTGACCTTAATGGTCACAAGCACATGCCTAGCATGTGCATCTTTCATACTTCTTGACTGATAATCATGTGATCCAATCTGGGCTTAG
>WYDK02039670.1:0-17323 GCA_009867345.2 Toxicodendron radicans | reverse complement strand
ATGCATGCTCACACAATGCATAATGACTCACAACCTAGAGCTCTGATACCAAAATTGTCACACCCCCTCCCAGGTGGTCCTTACCCCACCGGATCCGGGTGCTCCGTGGGACACGAGTTCCGAAAGGAGGGTGAGTTTTTGAGAAACTGTTAATAAACTTCAAACAATTACTCCGTGACACGGGGTGTCACATGGACTTTTGTCACAGTTCGTTGAAGAAGAAAAAAGGTTAATAAAAAAGATAATAAACGAGAGTGGCATCGTAGAAGAGTAAAAGGCGAGCTTACATGTATCCCCTCGAAAGACTGACCACTGTCGCAAGCAAAAAAGAAATAATCAGAATCCCAATTCTTTATTTTGCCCGAGATTTTAGCGAGCCCATTGAAATTCCTCCTACCAGTCTTTGATAAATAGAAGGTGTCATCTTGACCCCACTTAAGTCTATACAAAAAAGCAAGCTCATCTATGGTGAGGTTGCCAAGGGCATACACTTGAAAGGCTATCCAAAGGCCGATTATAATCAAATATGAATTCGCCGACAATTGGAGTAGGGCGACATCGTAATAATTAATAACACTTAGAAGGTAAAGGGTGTGGGGGAATGGAGAGCTCGCACCTAAGCAGGGTTTCAGAAATGGTATACTAGCCTGCCAGAGGCATTTTCCTTAAATACCCCGTCGGCACCATGAACGAGGTATCTATCGAGTATTGTTTTCTAATACTAGTGAAGTCTTCCTTGCCAATCGAGGAAGAAGGCTCTTTCTTTAAAATAGTATGGTAGTGCGTGGTTATCATGATTAAGGAATCATTTGATTGGTTGCTAGAGCCTGCGTCCGAGCGGGCACCCTCATCTCCAAACAACTCATCTATGCTTGAGTTAGAGTGCGACATTGACACAGGGACTTAGACACCTGAAACACGAATTGAACAAGTGTTACGATCGAGCCTATAAGCCGAGAACATAGACACTTGTAATCGAACCAGGTGCCTAAGAGAGCCCGATGTCGAGCTCTTTGAATTTATGGCAGGCTCACCAAATTTTACCTTAAAACCAAGATTTTGATGACAGAATCTGGCGACCAAAATGGTCATTTTCGGCTTCGTCTCTTAGGTAGAGACGCAAGAAACCCTATAAACCATCCCTACCCCTAACAAAACATAAGTAGAAGTAATGAACGCAAGGAGGATTAAGAGAATACTCACCAAGAAAGGTCGAGGGACGCCTGAAGACACCGGAAAGGGTTACCAGAAGGGTTGTGAGAACAAGAGAAGTTTACTTTTTACAGAAGAAGATGATAGTAGAGGTGAATAGTAAAGACGAAGAAAAAGGTCCTCTATTTATAGTAAAATTCAAACAGGACGGGAATTGATCGCAACCATTGATTTGGGCAAGGGATCTTGACCATTCAATGTGGGAGCGACCTGAGTCGTCCAAACCCGACATGTGTCAGAGATTCAAGAAAATAACGTAACTGTCAAGCCCCTTAATGATAATCGCTGACACACGAAGCGACGTGTCCAGCTGTCAGAGCCGTTAAAGAAATGGCTGCATTAAATAAGATGAGATAGCCTGGCAGTCATCGAGTTAGATAATTCGTTATCTTGAGATAACACACTCAATTGACAATAGTGCTTGAAGCCCGAAAACGACCTCCAAACATTAGAGAGTAGATGTTATGCGGGGTTCTCTGCAAAGAGTCTGCATATTTCGAATACTGGTGGAGAATTCGAAAGGACATGGAGCGAGCTGATTCAAATTGTGCCTGATATAAGAAGGGCTCGATTCAATTAGGAGAAGCAGACCGCTATAACAAGTAAGCTTGCCAAGATGACAACTAGCTGGGATGATAAGTCTTAGCCCTTAAAATTCTGGATAAGGACCAGATTCAATTTCCATGTTGATCGCCCAATCCCCAAAATTTCAGGATTTACTTTCTTTTAGAATTGTAGTCCATTTTAGGCACATTTTCCATGTAGAATGTAACACTATAAATACCCAAACTTATTAGTGAAGGGAAGGAAAAATTATTCAATAAAAACAACTACAGTGGACGTAGGCATTCATTCAAGAACCTGAACCACTTTAAAAACCTGATTGTATGGGAGCATTATAATTGTTTCTTACATTATTTTTGTTCTTTGCTGATTGTTCATAATCACGCACACACCTGTTTCGGTTCCGATCAAGGTCAACCGGATCTCTCTTTTTGGTGTAATTTTCTACATCAACAAATAGCAATTTCATCAATGGCAAAGAATCAATAATATAATAACTATAATATATTTATGCCATAAATTGCATAAACATAAATCACAGAATCTAAAACTTGATGAATTTTCACTACTTAAAAAAAGAGTAAAACATACCTGGTTCTATGATTAATTTATTGATGATGAAGTGAAAGAAAAACAGTGTATCTCTCCCGTTATTCCCTTCCTATTGATTGCTTGTTTCTTTTGATGTATTAAGAAAACTTACATTAGGAACAAAGAGATGACCCCTTTTATACAACAGTTTTATTAACTCTCAAACTGTAGTTATTTTATTAACTGTAGTAACTTCTCTATCAAAGGTAAATGACCATCATGCCCCTTAGCCAATTTAATTATTTCAAAACAACCATGGACCACCTTATGTGAATTAAATATTTCTAACATTTTCCCACTTTGTCCATGTAATACTAAATAACTTTATATTTCAAATATAATACATGTGTACACAATAATAATTAGCAAAAAAATATATCTTAAAATGGTTAGAATATAAACATTATTGAGCAAGAACCCATAAGGATCATGGAAGTCGTATGTTATTGAATCAATACAGTCCCTTTCCATGTAACACATTACAAATTCTATACCTAAAACAATCTATTATGATTCTTACTGGTCCAACAATAATGCCCTTATCAATAACAAATCTTGACATCTTTATCATTCATGTATACCAAACAACATAATATAAAGAAACATACAACAGAATAACTTATACAAATCAGAAACAACACATCAAGAGCTCAAAGTGTCTAAAAAAATGAGAAGCATAATGTAAATCAAGAAACATATACAACATATCATAAATCAATCATGACGGGCAATAATACCCATCCTCTCAACATGCTTGTAAAACCCCTCCCCAGTTGGGTATTCTTTTAGTATCACTTGGCCATTAAGAATCTAAAGAACTGGAGAATGAGTTTATTTAACTACTATTTACATCTTAATATACATTTTAGGAAACCAAGTGCAACTCAAATCAAAATAAAACTTCATTCTCATCATGGAATAAAAATATGAATAAAATACTTTTACATAAATTGGTTTTCCCTAATTCATATAAGCATAATTCATAATAAACCAAATTCCTCAAAACTATAGTATTGGTATCATTAAAAACTACATTAACCTTGTTCACATAGGATGGAAATGGTAATAAACTATTTTCCATAATTCTTCCACCTCAAAACATGCATTTATGTACTTATAAAAACAATATTTACAACAAATCCAAAACATACTTTTATATAGCTACTAAAAGTATAACATCGATTCATTAAACATTTTTGAACATCACATAACCATTTCGTCATGCATGTGTAACCCCATTGCCTTCCCAAGCCTTTGCTTCATTGATTACCTGCAAAATTATAAATTTAGGTGGATGAGTGCTAATTACTCAGTAAGGTTATGACCATCTATCTTCTATGGTGTCATATTTTATCATTTCTTTTTATAACTTCATTCTCATACACAAGCACAACTATAAATCACTACACAATCTCTATCATCACATATTATAAATCACATATAAGTGCATTTATGCCATGTATGAATTTTATGCAAAATGTATGTTATGCATATAAAAACATTTCTTCCTTTGTAAAATCATTTTCTTTCTGCCGACCGGACTTACTAATGCATAAAATAGGAACCATGAGCTAAACATTCTTATTCATAACATTTTCCTTAAGGTGCATGTGCACACCATTCATATAACAATTACATAAGAGCACATAGGTTCCTATAGCATTAGCAATTCATAAAACATGTCGTATATGCATACCTCATGACTTTCTTTCTTTCATTTAAACATTTCATCATTTCATCATTTTGATTCATGAGGGCATGCAACAATTCTTCTTTGACATGCATGAGTATGCTTATGACTTTTCATTTGCATAGTCATTCTAAATTACATTATAACATAACCATCCATTTGCACCTCATGGCAATCCATTCATATTATACATTTGCATAAATAATTATAAACATATCCATTAAAGCGTCATTCATAACATAACCCATAAATATATGAACATATTCAATTATCATGAATAGCACGAATAAAAATTATTTTTACAAAAGCTGGATAGTGCAGTACCTTCACTTTCTACTGCATTTTTTACCCATATAAAGTTTTAACTGAGTGACAACCAAAACATACAAGTTTTAGATCTATGTCTTAAATGTCTATATCATTTTTTATCGTGTTATTTTGAGTCTTATAACTCAAGTTATGGCTGTTTTAGTGTACCCTATTCACTGTCCAACTAAACTGCTCATTTTAACCCTATACATTTTTCTTTTTCTTCCAACCAATTTACACCAAAAACACTTTCTTTCCTAATTCTATTCTCAATATACATGAAATTATGGGTCATATGAACCTCCCACCTATGATTTCCAACATCAAAGATTAAACACAAAATTATCTTTATCATTCTTCATCTTAGCCAACAACCAAACTTCATCAATTTATCATTTCCAACATCAACAACCAACACATAACTTCATACAACCAAGGATATAAACCAAATGCACATCAAACATGCATTTTTACACTTCAACTAAACCCTTAGATTAAAAAATTTTAAGTTATAAAGGGAGGTTCCCCTTACCTTGTACCCAAGAACACCAAGCTTTGTCCAAATCTTCCACCTATGCCCACATAACTCCTTAACATAAGTTTTACTCTTTTATACCTTAATTAAATAGAGCTAGGGTTTAGATTATCACCTTATTAACCTTGCCTTGAGTGAAATAAACCCCAAATCTTGCTCCTTTGTACCAATTAATGGAAAACCCCTAAAAAGATTGAAGAAAGTAAGCTTGAAAATGGTGTTTTTGGTTGGAAAATGAAATTTGGAGAAGATGAAGCCTTTCTCTTTAGGCCTGGACGAAATTGCATCTTAAAAAGTCATATATCTAATATTTAGTTGGTTAAAAAAAAGTAAGTGAAGGGCTTTTTGGGCATTGCATTCTCTTATAAGGGCATTTCGGTCTTTTTGCCATGAAATATAATCATTAACTTTATTTAATGCTCTTTGACTTATCCTTTAAACTTTATAATTATACTTATCCATTTACAAAATGACTAAATTGCCCTTAATGCACTTTTATGTATTATACATGCATGCTAATCCATGTGAAAAGACCATTTTACCTTTTATTACATTTTATGCAATTTAACACTTTCCCAACATTAGAGAAACTATATTAACCCTAATTTCTCATTGTCTTTCCTATTTTACATTAAATCACATTTCACAATTCCATTTCTTAGTCAATACCAAATGACTATTTTGCCCTCTTATGAAATTCCTATGTAAAAGTCGAATTACATACCTTGAAATATTACGGTGAGTTTGCAGGGATTACAGTACTCACTAGAGGTCTTAGGTGACAACCCTTTAGTTGTGGACCCGTTATCATAAAATTGGTGAATATATGCTCAATAGTCACTCTCTGTTTCTGAACTTCTTCTTTAACAACAAAATATTTCAATTTCATATGTTTGGTACCCTTGGAATATTTGTCGTTTTTACAGTTGTAGCATTATCACAATAAATTTTTAGCGGCCTGACTGTTAGGGTAGGTGCCTAAGAGACAATCGATTTTGTAATCAAATCATTTGTATCATGTTTATTCAATTAATAAAAGACAATTTATTATATAGTGTAAATCGTATTTAAGTATATGTTGTGATTTATGCCCTTAGAATGGTGGAACTGTGACATGGGTATCGAGTGCTTGAAATCTCAATAGTGAGAACCCTATCATCACTTATAGTGGCTATTCTAAAAGCGTCCGTAGCCTCAGTATTATTTTGACCTAGGGCATAGATAATACGATAAAACTATCATCGTGTTGAACGACCCTGTCAAAAGACAGTGACGGATCTCACTTGTCAAGGTTGTTAGGTGACAACCTGGTGCGACACATGGGTGTTTGCTTCATGACCAATTTCACTAGACTGAACCATCAAAGGATTCCATATAGATGGTAACCCTAGTGTCTATGGAATAAATCTTCTAACGGATGGTGGTGCATGTGATTCTTAGACTTGAGTCACCGGAGTACATTGTGCACCAATTGGTGTAGTTTGACACTAGTCCAACGTAGTCCTTTTTAGGATTATCAGAACGGTGGTGATTGGATGCATCGAGAAGTGTATTGGTGCTATGATGGATCAACAAAGGATTCATCACTCCCGGGTATGGGAGAAATCTATCTCACGGTGCAGTTCGGTTGTATTGGCAATGACAATAAATGTATAGCCATAGTGGGATTGAGTTGTTGCTCAATCCAATTTCTTATACTGGTCGTTGATCCAATAATCGAACACTTTATAATCAAGGGTTTTGTATATGAGGTTGACACTATTTCTGTGCCTCAGCCTTGATGAGAAACGGATGATGAAAGAATTGAATTGCACAGTAACCATACCGTTGACAGGTAGCTATTTCGCTGAATCATTATCTATTGGGTGGCCATGATGCCTTGCTAGGGGCCAATCTTGGTCTGTGTGTGAGACGATTAATTGGTGTTAATCGCGATACTACTCACTGCCAATATGATGCTGAGCCTACGGGTCACACACATAAAGAGACAGTTTAAGGTTTATAAGAATTGAGGGGCAGTTTTGTCTTTTTAGATGAAATGATATTTTGGTAATTTTATTGTGCAATTAAATTTGCTGAGGTCGATGCCTATGTCCAATTTTATATTGGAATTGATTTAGCAAAATTATGTAATGGATATTTTGATAATTTGTTGTACAATTAAATTTGATGTGTCCAATTTAATATTGGAATTTAATATAAAAATTATAAATTAAATATTAATATTAAATTAATATTGATATTTATATTAATATTAATAATTTATATTAATATATAGTATCCATGGTATTCCAATTAGGAATAGGATTAATCCTATTCCATATTGGAATAGGGTTTCTTAAGTGCACTATATAAGGGCACCTTAAGTGAAAAATATAAAAATAGAATAACCCTAGCCACTGTTCACGTTTTCACTGTTCACATAGTGATTTTTATTCTAAAATCACAGCCATGTTCTTAAACCTTGAAGCCATTATTTGATCTAGCAAATTGGGTTTTGGCGATTCCATCTTGTCTCTGTGTGGACTGTGTAAGTTCAATCCTATTCTTGGATTCAATTGCGATTTTTTAGATTTGATAAAGTTTGGAGGAGCTGTCTACGTTGGTAAGAACAACTAAATCCTTGTATGGATTTGTTTATTCTGATTTATATAACATGAAATTATATAATTTTGTATCCGATCCTTGAGGAATTGAAGATTAATTTTTATTATGCCATGTTTTGAATTGTTTTGTGTCATTCAATTCCTTACAGTGGTATCAGAGCCACATATATTTAGATTATATAATTTAATATATTGTTTGACATATGATCTGATTTGATTGATTATTTGTATGATCTGTATTTTTGTTAAATAACATGATCTGTTTTGAATCAATTAAATCTGATTATATTTGGTTTTGAGTTGTTGATGAATAGGTGATGGTTTTTGTTTGATCGAATCTAATGTTTGTTTTCAAATTTGACGTTTTGACACAAATATCGAGATTTGACACACTTTTTGAGTTGTTGATGAATAGGTGATGGTCGTACGTTGTTGCATATGAACAGTTGAGGTTACGCCTTGTTGCGCGCAAACCTGTAAATTACGAACTGAGATTTGTGATGTCTGCTACGATCACTGCGGCGATAATTTTTATCTCTGCGGCTATGAGCTTCTAGAGTGTTGGTCATGAGCGCTTGCCGCGGAGATCATTTTGATCGTTGCAGCGTTCGCAACTTTGGAAGACGACTGCAACGACAATGATTTTCATAGCCGCGGCGAGCGAGCTTTAAAGCTCGTTTGTCATCTTCCATGGCCACAATGATATAACCCACCGTTGCGGCTACCGTAGAAAACCAGCGATCATTGCAGTGATGATATTTATCGCCGTGGCGACCGTGACACTGACAGAAGCATATTACGTTGTTGCTCGATCGTTTTTGGGGCAGAATTAAAACATTAAACCATTATTTTATTTTGCAATTCAAAGGGGTAATATTTAATATCACTCACCCTAATTCAAAATTGTTGCTTTGAATGTATGCCTATTCTTGTTTAAATTTGCATGGTGCCTGGTACATTTGCCTTAGACCTTTGGTTTATTTTGGATCTGGTTGGTTGTAATTTTTTATTAAATAGGACCTACACGTCCTGCCTATCTACTTCTTCTCTCTGTAAATTCCTTTCTCATCTCGCTCCCCTCACATGTAACACAAGGTTTCTGAAAGTTTATATAAAATAGAATACGTTTATTTTATTTTATTTTGTAAATTTCTTGTAATGTAAATGAAGAAGAGACAATGGAGAGATGAAAAGGCGAACCAACTTGAAGACCCATGATTTATTTTAAACCTAGGTTGACCTACCGATTCCTCTTGGCTCGAGGAAATTGGTTTTAGTTAGGCAATGTACCGGCACATTTATTTACCACTTAGAAACATGCTAAGGGTGAATGTATTGGCTGTAACATGTTAACAAGATTAAAATTGGTGAGACAAATAATAAAACCCCTCAATAAAGTATATCAAGTCAAACATAAACATGACGCCTTCCATCACCATACATTAAATCAAACCATTGTTTGTTATGACTTTGTTCACCAAAGCGAAGGGTACACTTCTACCAGTGGGAGGTTTAAACCACATTGGAGTTTTTCATTAATGGTGATGGGTTGACTTGACTAACGTATTTTGCTTGTTCGCCAAAACGAAGGTTGATAAATACGTTAAAGACATAATAGAGAAGTACACTTGTTATGTGTACGTGGCGACATGTAGTGTCCATTCAATTGATCCGAGAGTTACACTTGAGGATAATGGTTGGTGCTATTAGATTGTGTAATCAGTTTGTTGGCTCAATTTGCATTAGAGATTAATGGTTGGTGTTATTAATTGGTGTAAATTAAGTTTTTTGACCTACCCATTGACCCATTTTGGCTTGTTCACCAAAGCGAAGGTAGAAAAATGGATCAATGGGATCTCGGCCCAGTAGGAAGTCCAACGGGCCTTCCCGAGTTTAATAGTAAGGGCTATTAGCTTGAGGAAAATAGTGGGAGTAATTATTTGATTAAAGACCTAATTAAATAATTTAAAACATGATACTTATTTTGTTTAATTTTGCACATGTAGATTCGAAAATGAGCAATTCACTTTCATTGCGATCGATAATTGACAAAGAGACCAGGCTGGATGGTTAATGTACAAAATTAAAAATACCTTGCAAGTGCACGAGTCGTTGTCGTAGCACAGTATGCAAAATGCAAGGGTCGATTCCATAGCGACTAGATATGCTTTAGTGATCTTAGTAACTATGCCTCAAGATGTGAATTAACATAAAAGTAACAAAAAAAAAAAAAAAACAATTAACATTAAATGAATTGAAAACTATCTATTTAAAGAAAAGCCTAGGTCTCTAAAGTCATCAATTATCTGGCTACGTGTTCTTCACCAAACTACCGTTCTCTCTACTCTTTTCAAGGGTTCGCACTCTTGTCTTTTCAAGAAATTAATATCTAACATTAAGCCTTGTGTATTACCGTATGGTGTTCGGAATTAACCCACTTTCGATACCTATTAAGAACTAGAGTACTAAACAAAGAACCAATTCGCATTCGGCAGGGCGTATGCTCAAACACGAATCATCCATTCACTAGAGCTAATTGTTGGGCAAATCGTCTCTCATTTCTAAGGTATTACCATAGGGCGTTCGGGATTACCCTAGTGTTTCCATCACTAAACTAGCTAGGGCGTATAGTCTAATCTAGTTAACGAAAACCCATTAAGAACAAGACATATACTAAGTTATATTTGGTAGGAGAGGTGGACCTACGAGTTGGAAATGGAGCACAAGTAGCTGCATTGGTTGTACGATTTTATTATTTGTCATTGCCCACAGGGCTTGTTTTAGAAATTTTGGATTGTTATTATGTTCTGACAGTTTCGAGAAATATTATTTCTGTATCTGTTTTAGATAATCATAGATACAATTTTACAATAGTTGAAGGATTGATATCTTTGGTTTAAATGGTGTTCATTATGGAACTGTTTGTTTACATAATGGATTGTATGTTCTAGAACTAAATAATAAGAAAATTTTAAATCTTGAAAGTAAGAAAGCCAAGCATGGCGATCTGAACCAAACATACCTCTGGCACTGTAGTCTAGGTCATGTAAATCAGACTCGTATTGCAAAACTCCACAAAGATGGAATTTTGGACCAATTTGACTTACAATCATATGAGGTATGCGAGTCATGGCTAATGTAACAAATTAAATTCCTCGCAAGTGCACGAGTGCTTGTCGTAGTATAGTGTGCAAAGTGCAAGGGTCGATCCACGGGGAATTGCAAGTGCTAAAATAGAAACTAGACTCTAAACTAAACCTTAATTTCAAAACTTGAATTTAAACAAATTGAGCATGAATTTTAATTAATCTATTGAAATGAATGAAAACAGTAAGCAAAAACAATAATGCTAAATAGACTTAAAGATTAACAAGTATTAAAGACTAAGCAAGTATTAAAAACAAGTATTAAAAATTAAACAAGAATAAACGATTAAACAATTAATAAAAGGCTTTGGTATCCAATTTCACCGTAATTCTTTGGCTTGACGAAATTAACTAAACTATCGATGTTTCACTTCTCAATTGCGGGTTAAACTCACACAACTAAGATCTCACCGTAAGGCATTCGGAATTAATCAAGTGCCTTTGTTACTAACTTAGCTAAGGCATATAGTCTAACTTAGTAGTCAAAACCCCATTAAACGCAAGAGCTTGATTTGAAAGAAACAACTTAATAAGAGACAAGGCGTATGCACAAATACAAAGAGTTTGAATCAAATGAAACCAATTCATCCAAGGCAGGGCGTATGCACAAAAAATGAATTAAACATTTAAGAAAGCAATTTAGAAGATAAATTCGTGTGAGGCAGGACGTATGCACAAACACTAATTAACATCCTAATATTAAGCATCTCTTTAATAAACATAACCAATACTCACTCTATAACATCAATAAAAACATTAACATTAAAGATAATCTACTGGAAATGTAAATAAGAGCAATCAACAAGAAATCATTAAATGGATCACCAATATACGAAATTAAATAACATATAATCTAATTAAACCGTCAAGCCTCTGAATTAGGCTACATTGAATACCGAATATCGAGTTTAGTTACCCATAGATCCGAAGAAACACAACAAATTAGTTGCCTCCTTTATCAACATGATAATCAAAACTATGAACTAACCTAGATCTACCTTCTTTACAAAAAATTGAATTGAACTTCCTAAAATAGTATAAATTTTCTGTGTGTAAAAACTGTTACTGTTCACAATGCTCGTTTCTTTATATACCTGCAATCGTCGCCGGGGTGACATGAAAATAAGCCTAGCTTTGGTGAGGCGGTGGTGAACTGGTGCTGAGGGGACATGGAGCTCAACAAACTTCGCTGCGATGATGATGAATTGTCGCCGAGCTGACATGCAAATACACTAACTTTGCCGGAGCGATG
This sequence comes from Toxicodendron radicans, assembly GCA_009867345.2. NCBI lineage: Eukaryota > Viridiplantae > Streptophyta > Magnoliopsida > Sapindales > Anacardiaceae > Toxicodendron > Toxicodendron radicans. Next base: position 5,418 of record WYDK02039670.1, on the reverse strand, counting down.
GTGAATTGTCGCCGAGGCGACAACAAAAGACTAACTTCGCCTAGGCGATGAGGAACTGTTGCCGAGGCGAAGCTCTTTCACTTGAAGATTTCTAGAAGGTTTGTTGTCGAGGCGACAATAAGCTGTCTTTGAAGCTGAATTTTACGGTTTTGCCCTTCTTCTTAGATCTTCAATCTTCTTGGCTCTGATTGGTTCCGATGCGTCCAAAACTTCTTCAAACTACTCTCTTCTTCACCATTTTTCCCATATTGCTTTTCATCATCCAAAACGCTCCACAACGCCATGTTTTCTTCCAAAACCAGTTTTGTCCTGAAACAGAGAATAATCACAATTTAGTATTCAGGATCAAAACTACGTACAAAGCACATGATAATCCTAATAAGATTACGTACAATTCATTAAAAATCTAGGATTATCAATGTCTTTTAGGCAAGATGACCAAATCTCCATTCGCTGGACACAGTGAGAGGTTTACAAAACCCTTGGGCATTATCCACAGTGATGTATATGGCCCATTTGGAGTTCAAGCCAGAGGTGGATATTCTTACTTCATCACATTTACTGGTGATTTCAATAGATATGGTTATGTCTACCTTATGAGACATAAATCTGAATCCTTTGACAAGTTCAAGGAATTCAGGAATAAAGTGTAGAATCAACTGAGTAGAAGTATAAAGGTTCTTCATTTTAATAGAAGAGGAGAATACTTAAGCTCAGAGTTTGGTGAATACCTAAGAGAATGTAGGATAGTGTCTCAACTCACACCTCCTTATACACCACATCATAATGGTGTATCAGAAAGGAGAAATTGAACCTTGCTTGATATGGTTCAATCTATGATGAGTTTGACTGATCTACCCACATCATTCTAGGAATATGCCCTAGAGACTGCGATTAACACACTAAATCGTGTACCGTCAAAGTCTGTAAATAAGACTCTATATGAATTGTGGACTGGGCGCAAGCCCACATTGCTTATTTGAGAATCTGAGGTTGTGAAGTTTATGTCAAGAAATTGACGTCAAGTTTTCGTTGCTCGAACTGGGGTCTTCTTAGAGAAAGAATTTCTCCAAAGGAGAACTAGTGGGAGGAAGATAGAACTAAGCGAAGTTTTGATTGCACAAGATATGACAGACGAAAGACAGGATGATGTGCCAACTGAGTTGGTAGAACATCATGAGGAGTTTACTCCACATTCTGTGGAACAAAGTAAACCACCTCAAGTATGTTTGGGAGAGTACGTCACGAGCCCGAGAGATATGGTTTTCTTGTGACTCAGCAAGTTGACGTACTGGTCTATCAAGACGATGAACCTAGAACCTATGATAACTCTGTATCGGATCCAGATTTTACTAAATGGCTTGAAGCCATGAAATCTGAAATGGACTCCATGTACCAGAACCAAGTTTCAACTCCGGTGGATCCACCCGAAGGAGTAAAACCCATAGGGTGTAAATGGGTTTTCATGAAGAAAATTGACAGGGATGGTAACGTGCATACCTATAAGGCATGGTTGGTTGCAAAAGGTTTCAAGTAGAAATGTGGCATATACTATAATGAAACTTTTTCACCGGTTGCAATGCTAAAGTCTATTCGGATTTTGCTTGTGATTGTTGCATACCATGACTATGAAATTTGGCAAATGGATGTCGAAATAGCTTTTCTAAATGGAAACCTTGTAGAGGATGTCTATATGATACAACCCGATGGTTTCATTCTTGAGAGTGAAGCTGGAAAGGTATGTAAGTTGTAGAGGTCCATTTATGGACTCAAGCAAGCTTTAAAGAGCTGGAATATTTGTTTTGACGAAGTCGTAAAGGAATTTGGCTTTATCAAAAATGAAGATGAGTCTTGCGTATACAAGAAGGTTAGTGGGAACATAGTGGCATTCCTAGTATTGTATGTCGATGACATATTGCTTATTGGGAATGACGTACTGAACTTGCAATCAATAAAGACATGGTTATCCAAGTGCTTCTCCATGAAAGACTGAGGAGAAGCAACCTACATCCTTGGCATAAATATCTATTGTGATAGATCGAGTAAGCTGCTAGGACTAAGTCAGAGTACATATATTGCCAAAGTTCTAAAGAGATTCAGTATGGAAGAATCCAAGAAAGGATTTATTCCTATCACAAGGTCTATATCTCTATAAAGACATGAGTCATAAAACACCAGAAGAGAGAGATAAGATGAGTACGATTCCATATGCGTCAGCAATTGGATCTATCATATACGTCATGTTATGTACTCGGATTGATGTCTCATACGCATTGAGCGTTTGTAGCAAATATCAATCAGATCCAGGCGAGAGTCATTGGATCGCTGTTAAGAACATCCTTAAGTATCTGAGAAGAACTAACGATATGTTCTAAGTTTATGGAGAAGAGGACAATCTCATCGTCTGTGGATACTATGATGCTAGTTTCCAAACTGACAAGGATGATTATTGATCACAATCTGGTTTTGTGTTTTATCTCAATGGAGCTGCAGTGAGTTCGAAAAGCTCAAAGCAAAGCACTGTAGTGGATTCTACGACTGAAGTTGAATACATTGCAGGGTCAGATGCAACCAAAGAGGCGGTTTGGATCAAGAAGTTCGGGATTGAACTTGGTGTGGTTCCAAGTATTGTTGATCCAGTAGAGATTTACTGTGATAACAGTGGAGTTATTGCTCAAGTCAAGGAACCACGGTCTCACCAGCGATCCAAACATATTCTTAAGAGATTTCATTTGATTAGAGAAATCATTCATAGAGGAGATGTGTAAATAAACAAAGTGTTCATGGATGAAAATATTGCAGACCCACTGACAAAGCCTCTGTCGCAGCAGAAGCATGATAAGCACCTAGCGTCATTTGGTATTAAATACATGAACGATTGGCTATAGTGCAAGTGGGAGATTGTTAGGGTAGGTGCCCAAGAGCCAATATATTTTGTAATCAAATCATTTGTATCATGTTTAATCAATTAATAAAAGGAAATTTATTATATCGTGTAAATCGTATTTAAGTATATGTTGTGATATATGCCCTTAGAATGGTGGAACTATGACATGGGTATCAAGTGCTTGAAATCTCGATAGTGAGAACCCTATGATCACTTATAATGGCTATTCTAAAAGTGTTCGTACCCTCAATATTATTCTGACCTAGGGCACAGATAATACTGTAAGACTATCATCGTGTTGAACGACCCTATCGAAAGACAGTGACGGATCTCACTTGTCAAGGTTGTTAGGTGACAACCTGGTGTGACACATGGGTGCTTGCTTCATGAGCAAGTTCACTAGACTGACCCATCAGAGGATTCCATAGAGATGGTAATCCTAGTGTCTATGGAATAAATCCTCTAACGGATGGTGGTGCATGTGATTCTTAGACTTGAGATCACCGGAGCACCTTGTGCACCAATTGGTATAGTTTGACACTAGCCCAACATAGTCCTTTTTAGGATTACCAAAACGGTGGTGATTTGATGCATCGAGAAGTGTATTGGGGCTATGGTGGATCAACAAAGGATTCATCACTCCTGGGTATGGGAGAAATCTATCTCACGGTGCAATTCGGTTGTATTGACAACGACAATAAATCTATGACCATAGTGGGATTGAGTTGTCGCTCAATTCAATTTCTTATATTGGTCGTTGATCCAATAACCGAACACTTTATAATCAAGGGTTTTTTATATGAGGTTGACACTATTTCTGTGCCTCAACCTTGATGAGAATCGAATGATGAAATAATTGAATTGCATAGTAACTATACCGTTGACAGGTAGCTATTTCGCTGAATCATTATCTATTGGGTGGCCATGATGCCTTGCTAGGGGACAATCTTGGTTTGTGTGTAGTGAGATGATTAATTGGTGTTAATCGCAAACTACTCACTGCCAATATGATGGTGAGCCTACGGGTCACACACATAAAGAGACAATTTAAGGTTTATAAGAATTAAGGGGCAGTTTCGTCTTTTTAGATAAAATGGTATTTTGGTAATTTTGCTGTGCAATTAAATTTGCCGAGGTCGATGCTTGTGTCCAATTTTATATTGGAATTAATTTAGCAAAATTATGTAATGGATATTTTGATAATTTGTTGTGCAATTAAATTTGATGTGTCCAATTTAATATTGGAATTTAGTATAACAAATTATAAATTAAATATTAATATTAAATTAATATTTATATTTATATATAATATCCATGTTATTCCAATTAGGAATAGGGTTTCTTAAGTGCACTACTAAAGGCACCTTCAGTGAAAAATATAACAATAGAATAACCCTAGCCACTGTTCACGTTTTCACTCTTCACAGAGTGATTTTTCTTCTAAAATCACAGCATTGTTCTTAAACCTTGAAGTCATTATTTGATCTAGCAAAATGGGTTTTGGCGATTCCATCTTGTCTCTGTGTGGACTGCGTAAGTTCAATCCTATTCTTAGATTGAGTTGCGATTTTCAGATTTGATAAAGTTTGGAGGAGTCGTCTACGTTGGTAAGAACAACTAAATCCTTGTATGGATTTGTTTATTCTGATTTATATAACATGAAATTATATAATTTTATATCCGATCCTGAAGGAATTGAAGATTAATTTTTATTATGCCATGTTTTATGCTACATTGTGTCATTCAATTCCTTACAATGGCAAAACTATCGACAATCCCAAGTCCTGAAATAAAATTCTTCAGCCATAATCCATGAACTATGGCCTCAAAGCATGTCATAAACTTGGCCTCCATAGTGGAAGCAGCAATGACAGGTTGCTTCACACTTTTCCACAAAACTGCTCCTCCAGCTAGCAGAAATACATACCCAAATGTGGATTTCCTAGTGTATACACATCTATACACAACCTGCAAAGTATGAATCTAAATATCCAATCACTTCAAGATAATCGAATCTTCTATAGGTAAGCATATGATCTTTGGTCCCTTGTAAATATCTCAACACTTTTTTTACAGCTCGCCAATGATCCATTCTACGATTACTCTAATAGCTGCCTAGCAAGCAGACCACAACACTAATGTTTGGTCTGTTACATGTCTGAGCATACATTAAACTTCCGATAACAGATGCATAAGGAATATTCTCCATTTGCTTACCTTCCAAATCAGTCTGTGTCGAGACTGGTCGTCACGGTCAACAAAATTAAATAAGTTTATCCTAATTACCGTAGTTAGCGGTAAGCAGGGTCGAATCCTCGAGGAGCAAGTGTTTATGACTAACTATATATTCGAGTAAACGGAAATTAAAAAGTCGGATTGAATGGATTAATGCAATGCTAAGGAAACAAATTGTGAAATTAAAGTAACTGAATTAAAACTAAAGAATTTAACGATAATTATCAAAAGACTTGAAAATAAAAACTATTTTAAAACTTGATGATAAAAATGTTGCCGTTACGGTTTCGGGTCGA
>WYDK02039642.1:0-17339 GCA_009867345.2 Toxicodendron radicans | reverse complement strand
TCGGGGTCGAGAACCTACGTCCACTGTAGCAAATATTGCTCTTATATTGATTTGTGTTACAGAACTTACAGCCTTTTTGGAACCAGTTAGGAAGACCCCCTTCGTGTTTTTACAGGGGGTATTTATAATGTTCTCCCCTGCAAGGTCAGGTTTAACTCAAATGGACACCTTTCTTCGGCCAGTCAAACAATCCCGGTTCAGAAGGGATATGGGCAGGACGCAGCGTCTGAACTGAGTTATATCCCTAGGATCAAGCGATGGGATCTGGTGTGTCAGTCTGCCGTGATCTTCGTAGATTTTTTTCCACTGTCTTGGGCGACTTCATTTATCGGACTTGTTCTGGAGGGCTTACCGGGCCGACGAGGATGAGTCCGCTAGACTTCTCACATCGACTTGTGCGTTTAGGTGGGCTATTTCGGAAAACCCCGTACAACATTATTATTATATTATTATATTAATTTTAATATTTATATTAATTATCGTAATATTAATATTATTTTAAATATTAATATAAATATAATATTAGTTTAGATAATAATGGTATTATTGTCCTAAATTTTTAATAGTTAGGGACAAAATTGTAACAAATTAAGATTACCAAGGTAATATTAAAATATCTAAGAAAATGGTGGTAATAAGATTAACTCTTATATTACCAACAATATTTTACTATTAGTGGTGAAAGATTACTAGAATGTTTTATTACTTGTCAACCAAACGGGATAATGAGGTAATAAAAGATAACATTACCCTAGTAATCTTACATTAACTCCAACCAAACGCTTCATGTGTGTGTTTTTTCTACAAAAATTATCTCAAATATCATAAAAATTAGTTCTATATATACTCTTTTTTAGTAGAAGAGCGTTTGTAATATGAAAATAAGGTTAACAATTTCCAAGGACGGGATTGAGTACCTTCATATGCAACTCCACCCCCAACAACATGTCATCCTTCCATCCTCTATCTTAACCTTGGATTTTTAGAAGTGGGAATGGGACAGGTATCCTCGAGAGGGGAATGAAATACCCACCTCCAACCACTAGTCTTGTGGCAAGACTTCGATGATAAGACTTTAGTCAGATCACCTAAGAGATCTTGTGTTCGAGTCCTACAAGTGACCACCTAGCACAAGCTTGTATAGTGTTCAATAGATCCCGATGATTAGTGCAAGTACGCGAAAATTGGCTTGGACACCCCGGTTATCGAAAAAAAGAATACCCACCCCCACCCCACACCCAAAAATCCCCAAATTATTTTTTATTAAATTAACTTCTAAATAAAAATATTAATTATATATTTTTAACTAAAAGTCTTATTAAATTTCTTTTTTGTAAAAATTTGAACCGATAGGCTTTGGTCAAATAGTTCTGACAAATTGTGGACAGACAAGTCTTACTGTGTATTGAAAAATGAGTAAGCAAGTGTATTAAAAAATATTAATCACCCTTTTTCATATGTAATGCAAAATCACCAAATTTCTCTATACTATTTTGTATACATTTGATCCCCCAAATTGGGGGTTTTAAGATATTTTTAAAACCAAAGGAAAAAGTTTGTTTTTATTAATAGAGTAAACGACATTTACCCACCTAAGGTTTGGTGAATCTACAAGTTCCCACCCATGTTTCATAAATTGCATATTCCCACCCTTAAATTAACAGAAAATTATTTAATTTAAAGGATAAAGGGTAAAATGGTCATTGAACTTGAACCCACCCCATTCTAAACTACCACCACAGCCGTCCCACCCATTCTTCTTCTTCTTCATCTCCCACTCCTCTCGTCTTCATCTTCTCATCCATCATCATGTAAGCTCATCTTCTTCATCATCCTTCCACACATGCATCCTTCAATAAAAGCTCCCCTAAAAATCTCATCACATTTAATAAACAAATCCTAAAAATTATTCATGCCAAAAGCGAAATCTAAAACACATATTCAATATTTTTTGGTGGATTAGTGGTGGCTTTTGGAGGGTTTGTATGTGGGTTTTTTGGTGGATTTGTGGTGGCTTTTGAGTGGGTTTGTGGCTGTATTTGTTACTGATTTGGTTTGGTTTGTGGTTGTATTTGTGGCTAATTTGGTGGTGGTTTGTGGTGGTTGTTTGGTGGCGGTGGTAATAACTTCGGGGTGGTGGTGGCTGGATGGTGATGGTGGGGTGGTTTGTATGTGGGAAGGGGTGGTGATGGTGAGGTGGCTAGTATGTGGGAAGGGGTGGTGATGAAAGAAATAAAGGGAAGAGGTGGTGATGGTGAGTGACAGGGGTGGTGATGAAAGAAATAAGGGGAAGATGTGGTGATGGTGAGTGACAGGGGTGGTGAAGAAGATTAAAAAAAAAATAATAATAATGGTGATGCTGGGTTGTTTTTTTGGTGAGAAAAAAAGAAAGAAAGGGGATGAGGGGAAGGGGTGGTGATGGTTAGTGACGGGTGGTGATGAAAGAAATAAGGGGAAGAGGTGGTGATGGTAAGTGGTAGGGGTGGTGATGGTGAGTGGCAGGGGTGGTGATGAAAGAAATAAAGGGAAGAGGTGGTGATGGTGAGTGACGGGGGTGGTGGTGAAGAAGATTAAAAAATAAAATAAAATAATGGTGATCGTGGCTGGGTGGCGGTGTAATCAAAAGTGAAGGGCAGTATAGTAATAGCACTTTCTGCAAGTCAAAAGTCATTAACAGGGTTAATTTAAGGATGAGAATATGCAATTTATGAAACCACCCTCACTATTTGTTAAAGTCTTGAATTTTGAATTTTAATTTAAAAAGTTTAGGGCAATTGTAGATAGACCGTAACTTTAAATTTAATAACAACGATCCATATGATAGATATTAAATAGGTGCTTGGTTGGGGGTTATCCCCCATTACTTAAGTTATGTCATCTTATATTATTTGACAACCAAATATGATAAGTTTGATTGTCAAGTAATATAAGATTCCGGTAATATTCCATAACCAATAATAATTATTATTGGTTATATACGTGGTAATTTGGTTACCTCCATTTTCTAAGATATTATGAGATTACTTAGTAATCTTATTTTTGTTACAATTCTGTCCCTGATTAATAAAAATTTAAGACTAAAATGCCCTTGTTATTTCAACAATTTACAAGAATATTTTATTACAATTTTGTCCTTAACTATTAATATTTTTGGACAAAAATGTCCTTGGTTTGAAAACAATTTACCTCCACCACCCATAACTGCCACTATTACTGTCGCTGCCGGCGGTCTGCAGTCACCAGATCGACGTCTGGCAGTCCGATCTGGAAGTTTTCCGACCAGATTCTGGCCATTGTTAACAACCAGATGTGGCCGTGGGGATGATTTTGTTAAAAATAAAACTTTTATATGTCTGTGGTGTTTTAGCTAAATTTGAAATGTAGGGGGTTTAAAAGAAATGATTCAAAAAATAATATTATATTAATATTTAAAAAGGAGGGCAAATTAGTAATCTATATAACATACCCACCAATTTATCCTCCCAACCAAACATATTAATTAAACATACCTACCAATTTATTCCAACCTAACCAAACACATTTCTTTAACATTCCCAGTAATACAATATTCTCTGAACCAAACTCCTCCTAAAGGATTTATAAAATACTAACCAAAACAGGGAAAATATTTAATAGATCTAATGTTTTTCTAATATCCAGTAGCCTGTCTCTTTTATATAAGAGAAAACTAAAAAGACCCTTTTATTTTTGTGAAGTTAAAATATGACCCCTTTTTTTAATTGATTTAGAGTAAACGACTTTTTCCTACCCAAATAATGACTTAATGACACTTTTCCACCCACAAACTTTTAAAATACTACTTTCCCACCCAAATGATGCTTTTTAATGACACTTTCGCACCTATCCCGCCAATCGCCAGCCAATTCCGGCATCGTTGCAACCCCACATCACCACTATTCTCTTCCCCGATCATCACTCACTAAAACCCCTTAAACCTTACTCTCATCGACCCCGTCAATCACCAACAATCTAGCGATTTCAGATTCCGGCCAATCATGATCACCACAAGACTCACCGACCTTCCCTCTTCAAAAGTCCCAACAATATGAACCGAATTTGCTCTCCTTTTGTCAACGAATCGAAAAGTGTATTTTTTTGGGTAGGAAAGTGGTATTTTAAAAGTCTGTGGGTGGGAAGGGTCATTAAGTCATTATTTGGGCGGGAAAAAGTTATTAACTCATTGATTTATAGATAAAACATTTCATCTATTTTGTTTCATATTTACCCCTTCACAACTTTTATGCTTTCACTCTAGTAACTTTAGTGTTAAAGTGACTCTAGCACTAGAGTCCACATTACTAAAGAGTCACTAGATTTTTTTTTAAAATTATTATCCAAATTAGTGTTAGAAATTAAATATCAAAATTTCTTTAAACTAACAAATAAATAACTAATTACATTTTATTAACAAAATTAAGAAATAAAATATATTATTTTTAAAAAGAAATAGTAAATGTATATAAGAATTATTTTAAATCATCACTAGATGACCTTATGGTAAAAGAGCAAAAGGAGAATCTAACATGGTCTCCCAAATTCAAGTCCTCTTAATGGTATAAGAGTAAGAAGAGGATTTAATGTGACACCCCGTGTCACAGAGTAAATTTGTAAAGGTTAATAAAATTACTTTTGGGGTGCAAATTGCAGGAAAATGAAAGCTTGGATGGGTCTTTGTGAAAGAAGGGAAACATGAGGGGCAAAAGGTATTTTGCCAAGTGACTATATATTGTTATATGAATTTTTGACATTTCTTTTATTTGGGGCGTTGAAAGAGAGAATTGTAGGGAGAGAGAGAAAGATAGAAAGTGAAGATCTTGATTTAGAATTCCGGTAAGTTGATGAAATTCTTGTATTCATGTCTAGAGATGGAAATTTGGGCTGGGTTAGGCGGGTTGGCCCTAACCCGGCTCGGTTCAACCCGTCCCCAATCCTGCCCTACATGGGGGGGCGGGTTGTATGTAGGGCGGGTTGGGCCTGATTTCCTTAACCCACCGACCTGGCAGGTTGCAACGGTCAACCCGTTGAGTCTAACTATTGACCCGACATGTTGACTTTTTAAAAAAAAAAAAAGCCTACCTTTTTACCCTTACAATATAGCTGTTGTTAGGGGTCTTTTGCGTCATAATCAATTCCAAAAAAAATAATAAATTTTTTATTTAATTATCTTTTACAACTTACTTTTTTACCCTTACGATATAGCCGTTATATAACCATTCGAGGGGTATTTTGGTCATTTTTTCTACCCATTTTTCCTATAAATAAGGACTTAATTCTAACATTTCATCACACCAAAATCTCATCATCTCTCAATTTCTTCAAGTGTTCTATCTATCTCTAAAATTCTCTCAAGTCTCAATTCTCATTTTGCTCTAATTTTAATTTTTATTAGTTATTAGTTATTAGTTATTACGTATTACTTAATACTGTCTTACTTTCTCCACAATTTTTAATTCAATTTTTTTTTATCCAATTTTTTTTATACTTATATTATATAATGGATATATATTTGCAAGATAACGTTGTCAATTTCTCTGATGAGGGAAATTATCCTCCTACTCCCCCTGATAGTCTCAGTTACCCATCATTTTCAGAATATGATCATGATGCACCACCTAATAATAGTCATTCCCTTCCTCCCCGACCCCAATCCAATGCTAATACAACTCCCAGTGGATCTCATTCTCGTTGTCGTTAACGTGGAACTCCATCCAATATTGGTACAGACGAAAGTTCTGCAGCATCTACCTAGGTGATCGACCAGCACACATCAGACATTTGGATACACTTCGACAAATTTTACGAGATAGAAAATGGAGCACAAGTCAAGAAAGCAAGATGTAAGTTCTGCAGAAATGTTTACAAAGCAGATCCAGGTAACGATACTAGTACTCTAAAAAGATATTTAAATAAACATACTAATCATCAGGGATATAGACAAAGTACACAACCTCAAATGACTAATACATGTAACATTTGGCGTTATAATTCTGATGTTATAGGGAAAAAATAACGTTATATATTGCTGTAATTGATCAGACTAATAATATGGCTGAAGATGAATTTTTTGAAAGAATGGTTAAAAATTCTTTTATACCACAATTTAAAAGTTTTTCAAAAACTTCAACTAGAAATGATTTAATCAAGGTTTAAAAAAAAGAGAAAATTAGAATTAAAAAATACAATACATAATTGTAATGTTGGTGTCGCTCTAACTGCCAATATTTGGAGTGATAGAGCGAAACAATATTATATTTGTGTGACTAGTGATTACTTTGATAATAAAGGTTTTAAAACTTCAACTAGAAATAATTTAATAAAGGTTTAAAAAAAAAGAAAATTAGAATTAAAAAATACAATACATAATTGTAATGTTGATGTTGCTCTAACTGTCGATATTTGGAGTGGTAGAACGAAACAAAATTATATTTGTGTGACTAGTTATTACTTTGATAATGAATTTTCTTTAAAAAAATATTTATTAGGATTTAAATTGATAGATATAAATCATAGTGGTGAGGAAATTTATTATAAAATTGTTCAAGTTTTAGAAGACTATGATTTGATTAATAAAATTATAAGTTTAACTTTAGATAATACAAGTGCTAATACTAAAGCCATATAATTTTTTAAATCAGAATTCCCTTTTTTTAATCATTTAAAGTTTTTCACCCACGTTGTGCATGTCACATTATAAATTCAATTGTTAAAGCTAGTATGGAAATAATTAAAAACGATATTGAAAAAATTAGAGATTGTTTGGCTTAGATTACTAATAGTAACAAAATAAATTCCGAAGTTAGAAATGCTTGTCAATCTTGTAATATGCTCCCTAAAACTTTTGCATTAGACATTGCAACTAGATGAAATAGTATTTATTTAACGCTTGATTCATGTTTACCTTATGCAACTGTAATTAGTTATTTTATACTTTCTGAGAAGAGACCTCATATTTTGCAGATAGTAATTGGATTATAGCTGAAACATTTCATACTTTTCTAAAAACTTTTTATAATGTCACTTTAAAACTTTCTGATGTCTATTATCCTATCTCTCCATTGATACTAGGAACTCTTGTAGAAATTTCAGCTTTATTTGCTACAAATAGTGACAATGAACTTTTATTGGACGAATATTTTTTTCCATTATTGTTTAGGTGTCATATTTGATCATAGGATTAAATTATCAAGTTTAGGTGAAAAATTTGAAATTTTAGGGGAAAATTTTCAAGATCCTATCTGTGTAAGTTAATTAGGACATGTTCAACAGAATCTTCAAGAAGTATATAGCCAATATGAAAGTGGGTATACGCCCCGACAAAGCGAAACAGTACCCAGTGCGGAACATCTCTCATAAGAGACGAGCGGGTTCAACATACTGACTATAATTAATAGGCGGAAGAAGACCAGATTCGAGAGCACTGCCGCTTCTGCTTCCTCCTCTTAAGAAGCACAAGTTACACAACAACTCCCTCTGTAGATGTCTGAGCTTTACCAGTATTTGGGAGCCGTTGATGTACTGCCCTCACATTCGGACAATGTCAACGTGGACGTCCTTAGTTATTGGAAGACAAGAAAAAATATTTATCCTTATTATCAAGACTTGCTCTAGATGTTTTTAGTGTTTTTGTCTCTACAGTCTCATCTGAACAAACTTTCAGCGCAAGTGGAAGAATATTATCAGACATGAGCAATGTTTTAAAAACCGGACCGATTTGAAAACCGAAAAAGTTATCGGTTCACCGATTCACTGGTCCGACCGGTTAGACCGGACGGTTGGACCGGTGACGTCAGCATGTTGGCATCATACAAAAAATGAACTTGATAATTTAGAAACTACAATACCACCTTCCAAAATTTCAATAACAAGCCAAATATCATATTGTTTTCATCTAAATACACATTAGTACATAACAAAATTAATAAACATAGTCTCATATCACATAACTTTTAAGAGTAATGTCACCAAAGCAATTTATAAAGTCGTTAAACATCATTCATGTTGGAGTTGTTGACCACTTCAACAATAAGGGGCTAGGACTACGCAATCGGGGGTCCTGCTACCCGGTCAGTGGGCGGGGGCCCCGTAGGCGGTTTGGGCATTTTCTATATGTTACCGATGTTAGATTTCTTTAATACGATTAATTTCCAGCTTGACGAGTTCGATCTCTAGTGTCTTTAAAGATTACAGTTTAAACCTATCAGATTAAAGAAAAAAAATATTAAAATAAGTAAATAACCAAAGAAATTGACATTGACAAGTTCGATTTCTTCCTAGTTCCTACCAAAGAAATATTAAAAAAACTAGCAATATGTATTGGATCGACAACAGTTAGTCATTTAGATTTAGTTTTAAATTTAAAATTTAAAAATTTTAATTTATTTTTCCGGTCCGGTCCGGGTTGATGACCGGTTGGACCGCTGGTTCAGCACTATTCAACCGGTCCGATAACGGGTCAAAGAGGGTCAAAAACCAGTCCCGATTTTAGGGTTGAATCGGACCGGAGTCATGGCCGGTCGACGGTCCGACTGGTTGGACCGGTCGGTCTTGTCCGGCTTTTAAAACAGTGGATAAGAGGATAAATATTTCTCCATAAATGGTTGAAGTCCTGACATGCTTTCGAGATTGGGAGTGGTCGTGCCATCGGTGTTAATACGAGGTTCTAGACGAAAATTTAATAGAATCATTTCAAAATTATAATATAAATGATCTAGATGAGGGAGATCCTAGTCAACCATAAATTCAATTGTATTGTAAATTTTAGATTTGTATTTTGTAATTTATATTTAACTATCAATTATTGTACTCTTTTTTTCTTACCAAGTTTTTGTCCCAATTTTGAGTTTTTCTTGGTAAGGGTTTTAACGAGGCAATAATTATTGTAAATTTCTAAGTTGTAATTTCTTATTTTATTTTTGATCAATAATCAATTATAAAATCTATTTTTTCTTTAATTCATGATTTCCTTCCTGTATTGTAATTTAATTGTATTTGTATTCAAAATTAAAATTGAATTAATATTTGAAATGTTAACTAAAAAAAAAAAAAAATCAATTCATCAATAAAAATAAATTAATATATAATAATAAATTATTAAATTAACATTAAAAGATAAAATTGGCGGGCCCGACCCGCCAAAATCATGACTCAAACCCACCCGGCCCGCCCATATTTCCAACTCTAAATCATGTCATCCCAAAAACATTATTGTCATTTCCTTCTCCTTTTACTTGAAAAAATTCTTAATTTTGGTGGATTTGAGGATAATAGGTGAAGATGAGCGGAGATCTGAGTTATTGAGTTAGATCGACTAAAGAGGTGAGTGGAATAATATAAATAATTGCATTACATTGTGTTTGGAAACTTAATTCATGTTGCATGTGATTGAATGGTGAATTTGGGTGATTTTGATTTGGATAAATGTGTGATTTGGGGTGTCTATTGACATGGATGTATGACTATTTGGTGTTTAGGAACGTTTAGGAGTGAAATGAGAATGAATGGGAAAGGAAAAATCAGGAAAAAGAGGCGAGAATCTTAGAAAAATCCAGATGTCGCCGCGACATAGTTGAAGATATTTATTGTCGCCACGACAAAGATGAAATGATGAAGGTGGTGGAAGAACCGAGGTGAGGGTTCCAGTTTGTTACAGCGATGACAAACTTTCGGGTTTGGCTTTGCTGAGGCGACAAGAATGTGTCGCTGTGATGATAAAGACTTAGAAGAATTTCATGATTTTGGGTGCTTGGGGGTGTAAGTGAGAGTTTTGAAACCTGCTAAGGAGGCAGGGGTGTAAGTGTAATAATTCAAAGGTCGAGGGACCTAAGTGTGATAATGAACAACTATAAAGGGTTAATAAAGGCTAGAAAAGTTAAAGGACTAATTTGTAATAATGAAAAAGTTAGGGGGCAAAATGATATTTTCTCGAAAGGGACTAAATTGATATTTTACATAAGAAGATGCTTATTGCATGGTTTTAATTGCACTATATTTTATACATTGATGGCATGGAAGAATGTGTTTATGTTATTATTAGATGAGTGTGTGATAGTTCCTGACGCTCGCATAAGAAGGTTTGTCCTATCGACGTTGAGCTCCATGTGATGATTCCACCTATGCCAGAGTCGTTGAGTGATCATCGGGGTGTCAGCCTGTTGAGTATTCCACAGGACAGAATGAACGTCTGATAAGCTCAAGTGAGGATTCCACCTATGCTAGAGTTCATTGGGTGATCCTTGAGGTGTTAGTCTGATGCATTATAGACTAGTAATGAATCATGGGTGAGGATTCCACCTATGCCGAAGTTCGCTGGGTGATCCTCAGGGTGTCAGCCTATGTGTTCGAGACGGGGGTTTTGCCTATGTTGAGTATGCTTGGTGACCCTCAAAGTACTTGACGGTTATAATATGCTAGTCGGGATGTGTGTATGTAGTTTCTCTACTCGGGAGTTATAGGGTAGAGCACTTGGATGCAGAGATGATGGTATGTACAGATGGGTTGTTGTGGTGTTTGCATGAGCATGTTTCCCTCATTCGGGTATTTAATAAATTGTATTTTTAAAATGTATTATCCATTCACTGGGCTTCACAGCTCACATTTTTTCCCTTCCCCCAAGTCATTGTTCAGGAGTCGAGCGTACATCCTCCACTTAGTAGGTCAGCTATTAGACGCATGCCCTTCCACTACAACACGATTGTCGCACATATAAATAACTCTGATGCTGTATTTTTAAACTGGATTTGTTTTAGGATGTGGAATACTTGCATTTTTAATGAAAAATTTAATTGGATTTTCTGAAGAGTTTCTCAAAAACTCACCCTCCTATAGGGATCCGTGTCCCACGGAGCACCTAGATCCAATGGGGTAAGGACCACTCGAGGGGTGTGACATTTAACATGGTCTCCTAAGAGGAGGATCTAACATGGTCTCCCAAGTTTGAGTCTCATTGATGATAAAAGAGTAAGAGGAGGATCTAACATGGTCTCCCGAGTTCGAGTCCCATTAATGGTAAAAGAGCAAGAGAAGGACCCAACATAGTCTTTCGAGTTCGAGTCTCATTGATGGTAAAAGAGGTGGCCACTAGAGCTCTTACCTAATCGGTAATTCTAGAATCTTAGGGGATTAGTTAAGGTGTGAGCAATCTGACCTATACACTACTGGTCATAAAAAAATTGATTTTAATTTTCTAAAAATAAGAAATTAAAAAAATTAATTTTTTTTTACAGTGCTAGAGTCAACCGGACTCTAGCGCTAGAGTAGAGCATTAGAGTGACTTTTCTAATTATTACAGCGAAGATGGTAAAAGTGAAATAAATTGAATGAAGGATTATATTTTAATTTTACTCTTAAAAAAGGGTTTTTAAGTAATTAGTTTTGCATTTTAAATCACTATGCAAGGCATTCAAAATTCAAAATTCAAAATTCAAAAATAATTTTTGAAAGATGCTTAGACTATTCTATAGGGTGTATATAGATAGTTTGAACTATCACTGGAGTCAAGGAATTATGCAATAACAATCAACATTTTGAAAAAAATGTGACCGTTTAGTTTAACTTAGTTTCTATAACACCCTCAGTGAAAAATAGCCGTTTATTCTAAGGGTTAATGGCGATCATAAGTCATAACAATCAACATTTGGAAAAAAATGTGACCGTTTAGTTTAACTTAGTTTCTATAACACCCTCAGTGAAAAATAGCCGTTTATTCTAAGGGTTAATGGCGATCATAAGTCATAACAATCAACATTTGGAAAAAAATGTGACCGTTTAGTTTAACTTAGTTTCTATAACACCCTCAGTGAAAAATAGCCATTTATTCTAAGGGTTAATGGCGATCTCTCAGTATTCAGAGCACCAACAGAGGTTTCTTCTCTCTTATTTCTGTTCTTATTTGTAATCTTCTCTCTTATTTCTGTACTTGTTTGTAATCTTCATGTTTCTTTGTTAGAAAATCATGAATGATTGTTACGTTTCTCTTCTTTCTGTTCTAATTTGTAATTTTCATGTTTCTTTGTTAGAAATTGATGATTGATTGTTACGTTTCTCTTCTTTCTATTCTAATTTGTAATTTTCATGTTTCTTTGTTAGGGACTCATGATTGATTGTTTCGTTTCTCTGCTTTCTGTTCTTATTTGTACTCTTCATTTTTCTTTGTTAGAAATTTATGATTGATTGTTACTTTTCCTGTATATTTTCGTCTTACTTCTCTCAAACTAGTGAAATTTTGTGATTTCTTCTTCTTGATTTTGGTTATAGTAGGCTTGATAATATGGCATTTCATTTTTCTGGATGATTTTCTAGGTTTTATATCTTTTTATCTAATTTTCATCTATAATTTACTGCTATTTGATTGATACGAAAGCTCTATTGTATTTTATAGTTTTCTTTCAAAAATTATATTTTATAATTTTTGTCTTACTTCTTTCAAATTAGTGAAATTTTGTGATTTCTGTTCTTGATTTTGGTTACAGTAGTCTTGATAATGTGGCATTTCAATTTTCTTGGATGATTTAGGTTTTGGGCAATGCTAGCCCACAACCCAATTTTACAAACTTTCTCTGACAGCTCGCAAATTGATTAAATTGACTAATTGCGAGCTGTTATGTCGTGGTTGTGAGAGAGTTTGTGAAATTGGGTTGTGAACCTATATTTTTCTCTTAGGTTTTATTTATTTTTATCTATTTTTCTTCTATAATTTACTGCTATTCGATTGATATGAAACTTCTATTTTATTTTATAAATTTCTTTCTCCTTCTCGGTTTTTGCAGTAATCTTTAAATAAGCAATACATATTAAGATGATTTATGTAATCTTTCTTTAATTGGTTTTGTTTTTATGAAATTTCTACTGTCTTTCTATTTGCATTTCTTGGGTTTTTTTTTTCAATCATCTTTCATAATTTATTTTATGTGAGCATTTCATTGTTTGCTTATTGGTTACAGTAACTTGTTCTTTCTTTTGGATTAACAATTTTTGTTGATTTTATGTCATGATTTCTGGTGTTGTATACTTTTATAAGATGATTTTGTTTATGGTCCTTACTAATTCTTTTTTCTTGGGTCATGCAGTTTAAGAAATGTGACATGTTTTGCTAACTGTAAACATGGTTCTCTCCTTATGAATTTTCTGTCTTGTTTGTGGGATGGTGATCATCTCACGTTTGAGGTTAATCATTTCTCTTTTTCCTTTTTAGAATATTCTTTGTGGTTTTCATTTTTTCGATGCTGAAATTTTAGTTGGACTTGCAATTTTGGCGTAATATGGGTACACTATTGTTTGTTTCTTTTTTATCAATGATCTTTTGTGGGTTTTTTTCTTTCTGGTTTCTTTTTTCAATCTCATACTCAAAAAAGGTTATTGTAAACTTGATAATTATGGCACTTCAATTGGCTTATGCTGTTTTCTTCTATTTCTGGGTTTCCTAGTTTTCTTTAATTACTTTTTTTTCTTGTCTTGATAGATATTTTCCTTGATTTTTCTATTAGCATTTCTGGCCTTATATATATTTGTTAAGATTATTTATGTAATCGATTAGTTTTATGAATTAATTTTCTAGTCTTGTAATTTATGTTCATTTCTAAAATTCCTAATCTTTTATTTTTATATGAATTAATTTTCTAGTTTTAGTTTATGTTTTTTCAGAAATTTCTCATGTCTTTAATTTTATTTTTTAGTTCTCTTCTATGAGAATTATGTTTGGCATATCCTATATTATTGATTTTATGTAAAGATGTCTGGCTTTTCATATGTTTTAAGGTGATTTATGTCATTTTTTCATTTGAGTAGAGTGAACCTTACTGATTTTTTTTAAAAAAAAAAAAGGTGAAGCTATGTGACACATTTTCTGTCTTGGTTGTGTACTGTAAGCTATCCCAGGTAAATGAGCATTTGGGATTGTCGATCTTCTCACACATGGACTTAGCTTTTCTGCCTTCCTGGTAGAGATAAAGTTTCTGAAGTTGAACTGTCTTAATTGGATATGTAATTCTGCTTCTAGTTATTCTGCCTAAGTATATTGCTAATCTTGTTTGCAGAATTTTGTTTCTATGCTTTCCTTTGAGTATCTGTGACGTAGTGGAAGAGTTGTAGAGTGATAGATACCTTCCAATACTCAATCAAACCACAACAATAACAGCAACAACACTTAGACTCAACCCAGAAAATATTCAACAAATAGTAGCCAAACCCAGAAAATAACAGTCAAGTCTATTTATATTCTAGCAAAGCAAATACACAGAAGAATTAAACTTAGCAATCACTACCCAACAGCACAATCAAAAGGAACAGCAAACTTAAACAAAAGAAATAAAAATGATGTTGGTCTTCGAGGGCCAACTCCTCCCAGATAGTGCTGGACTTCGAGGGCCAGCAACCTCCCCAACCCAAATTCCCTTTCAATTTTTCAGATACCCAGAACATTCCCTGTCAACCCTTTTTAAGCTACAATTCTCTCACTCTAACAGAATTTACCCTAAACCCAATACTAAATTGCCATCTGTCCACTGCTTTACACGCCCAAATATGTCAATTAGGACTATCCTTTGTCTGGTATATCCTGTCCCCATCCTCTACTCATTCTCCTATGTTTCCTACTGTAGACACTCACTGTGGAGGTCTCATCATAGAGCAATTAGTTCTCAACAATTAGGGCTAGAATAAGGTGATTGTGGTTGGAACAATAGAAAATAACTAGGTTTAAAGAAAAAACCTTTGAATTAAAAATCTGAATTAAAGAAAGATACAAGAGATTGACTATTGTTGTCCTATTTATACTAGTTAGGACAAATCTTAATTCTAGACTAAAACTATTTCTAATATTTTATTGAGTAGGAATCCTAAATAGAGAAGAAAACTGAAACTATTCCTAATTAATATTGTATTAAATAGGAATCCTAAATAAAAAGGAAAACTGCAAAAACTGAAGTCCTAATTTAATTTAACTTGGATGCTCCTGCATCATTCTTCCCGGGTCAGAAAAAAACTCTGCTCTAACGAGTCAGCCTTGACATATTCCTCATATATGGCTGGATCAACTCGTTTCAGCTCTTCTTCAGAAATCCATGTGCTTTCACTTGTTGGTTTTCCAAGCCATTTTACCAAGAATCTTCTATATGGGTTGCCTCGTCTAGATCGAACTTCCTTGACATCTAACACGTCTTCAATAACATTAGCCTTTGCAACTAACAGCTGTTGACTTTGAGCTTCAATGGAAGATGGAACACCATTGTATCCATAAAAAGGATACAATTTCGAAACATTAAAGACCGGACTAATTTGCAATTCAGATGGAAGCTCAATTAAGTAGGCATTTGAACTGATCTTCCTCAACACCTTACAAGGTCCAAACTTCCTAGATTTTAACTTATGGCAAGTTCCTTTAAGAAATCGTTCCCGTCTCAAATGCACAAGAACTTGATCATCTTTTTCAAATTCCTGCGTATGGCGATGCTGATTGGCAGAAAAATAGTATGTTGCATTGCTAGCCTTTAGAGTAGCTTTCACCTCTTTATGAA
This sequence comes from Toxicodendron radicans, assembly GCA_009867345.2. NCBI lineage: Eukaryota > Viridiplantae > Streptophyta > Magnoliopsida > Sapindales > Anacardiaceae > Toxicodendron > Toxicodendron radicans. The sequence goes on along the minus strand of WYDK02039642.1, from coordinate 1,809 downwards.
TTTTCCAAATGTGATCAGCAAATGCTTCCCCTTCATCACTTACTCTAGCTTCTTGTGGCAAAGGTACGAAGGCCAGCACATGTTGAGGCTTCAACCCATATACAGCCTCAAAAGGTGTCTTCTTTATGCTTTGATTGACATAATTTGTTTTAGGCAAATTCAGCTTGAGGTATAACTAGGTCCCAAGTCTTTGTGTTGTTCCCAACAAGGCATCTTAATAGATTTCCCAAACTATGATTCACATCTTCCGTTTGACCGTCTGTTTGTGAATGACAGGTACTAGAATACTTAAATTCAGTCCCAAATTTCCTCCATAAAGTCCTCCAAAAATGCCCCATAAACTTTACATCTCGGTCAGAAACAATAGAAGTTGGAACACCATGTAGTCTCATAACCTTTGAAAAGAATAATTCAGCAATATGAGTTGCATTAGAGGTTTTAGAACATGGAATAAAGTGTGCCATTTTTGAGAAATGATCTACCACAACAAAGATAGAATCAAACCCTTTTGCTGTCTTTGGAAGTCCTAGAACAAAATCCATACTCAAATGAATCCATGGTGCATCCGGTTCAGGTAAAGGAGTATATAAACCTTTGTTTTGAGCACATCCTTTGCCAAATAAACAAGCTAGACATCTCTTCACCAATTTCTCCACATCCCTTTGCATTTTTGGCCAATAGTAACGATCAGCAACCATTGCCAAAGTTTTGTCCCTGCCAAAATGTCCTCCCAAACCATGAAAAATTCAAACTTCTTTAATAGATTGAGGAGCTGGCCACTCGGTAATTGCATGAACCTTTTCTGGATCTGGTTTAAACCTTTTGCCGACACAATGAACCCAAGAAACACTACTTCTCACTGTAGGAAGCTGCATTTTTTTAAGTTTACATACAATTGTTCCCTTAGAAGTACTTCCAACACTTGTCGCAAGTGCTTTAAATGCTCTTCCTTAGTGCGGCTATAAATCAAAATGTCAACAAAATACACCAAAACGAAATAATCCAAGAAAGGCTTAAGTACCTCCGTCATGACCCTCATGAATGTGCTTGGCACATTAGAAAGGCCAAATGGCATTACCAACCATTCAAATAATCCATCTGGTGTCTTAAAAGCTGTCTTCCATTCATCTCCGCTCCTCATCCTAATTTGGTGATACCCACTCTTCAAATCAATCTTGGAAAACACCTTGGAATCAGCTAGTTGATCAAGCAAATCTTCCAATCGAGGAATATGGAAGCGGTACTTGATTGTAATCTTGTTTATAGCACTGCTGTCCACACACATTCTCCATGAACGCGTCTTTCTTTGGAGCTAATAAAGTTGGGCAAGCGCAAGGACTTTTACTTTCATGCACCAAACCCTTCTCTAATAACTCCTTGACCTCTTTCTATCTCAATTCTTTGCATAGGAGGCATTCTATATGCGGGCAGATTTGGTAAAGATGCTCCTGGCTCCAAATCAATAGCATGTTGAATGCCTCTTAAAGGTGGTAAGCACATCCTCACTAACTAACTCGTCATATTCCTTTAATAACTGTCGGATTTCAATGGGATATTGAGGCGATTTTCCAACTTGGTCACTCTCCGCTATTGTGTTTATTAAAGCATACATGACACCCATCTCACTTTGCTCAATATAAAACTTTTCAACACTCAAATACACTAGTTGTTTTGCTGGTTGTAGAACTCTTAGTTGCCAATTGCAATTCCTTTTCTTTAAGAGGATACAAAGTGTACCTTTTGTTATCCTTGTTGAAGGAGTAAGTATTAGGCTTTGTCTTATAATCCATATCATAATCAAACAACCAA
>WYDK02039631.1:0-17342 GCA_009867345.2 Toxicodendron radicans | reverse complement strand
CAAACGTCGAGGCCCATCATTGCACCCGCTGACACATGAAGCGACGTGACTACTCTGTCAGCATTAATTAAAGGAAAACGGCTGCATTTAAACGAGACGAGACAGCCCGACGGTCGCCAAGGAAGACGGATCAGTGCCCAAGAGGCGGGCTTACTCAGTAAAGTGTTTGCACTTCGACAAGTGACCTCCAAACACTAGGGGGTAGATGTTGTGCGGGGTTTTTCAGGATAGCCCACCTAAAACTGATAGTCGAGGAGTTATGATTGGGTAAGTTGATGAGCTGGCCTTTGTTGACCCAGAAAGCTCGCCCAAATCAATCCGCCAAAAGAGATCGCCCAAGAGGTGCGTATCAGCGAAAAATATTCAAGAAGATCACAGCAAACCGATATGACAAATCTTATCTCTTGGTTATATGGATACGATTCAATTCAAATGCTATATTTTTGCCTCATCCCATATGTACCGGGATTGCTTTCCTTGTTAAGATAGAGTTCCAGTTTAAATTTAACTTACCATGTATGAGAGAACAATATAAAAACCCCTGTGAAAATATGAAAGGGGGATTCCGAGAGGTTCCGAGAGGCTGGAAGTTTTGTGACATTATTCAATATAAAAGCATTCTTACTACAGTGGACGTAGGTTCTCAATCTAAAGGCTGAACCACTTAAAAAATCTTGTTCTGTTCTTTGCTTATTTGCATTGATAACGATAGTTCATTATTCATTGCTAAGTTTTTAAGCCACGTACACATCTGTTCCGGTTCCGATCAAGGTCAACCGAATCTCTCTAGTTGGTGTGAATTTTCACATCAACATAAAACACTAGACTTGGTAATCTAAGTGCATTCTGACTACTTTTTGTCGTGGTTATTTTCGTTAAGAACAATTAGGTCAAATCACATGATCGTCTTTTACACAATATCTTGAGATTTTGAGAATTAAGATTAATAAAGAGCACATGTTTGAAAAATATTTTGTAAAAACATATTTTTTAAAATTGCTTAATATATTAAAAACTATTTTTGAGATATTATTAATAGATGAATGGTCTATTTTTTTATGGGTGTGAAATGAAAAAGAAGTGAAGAAGTATGTGGAAGGGGGTTGGAAATGCAGAAAGTAGTGCATGGCTGTCATAAGTCCCCAAGTCTTTTGGTTAGTTGTTTGACTTTGTCAACTTCAGATTAAATTAAAACAAAAGCCGCCCTAGAAAGCAATGGCTTTCTTGGCCTTTTTTGGATGTCTTCAAACATGTTTATATACTTTCAATTTGCACCATAAGGACTCTGAAAGTGATGAATTCACTCACTTATTTTATCTAAAAGACTAAAATGTCCTAAATTATTACTTTTAAGTTTTTTTTATTTCCATGTGTTTGGTTTGATTTGTGTGTTTGAGTATGAGATTTGGAAGATGAGAACAAATTTTATTTAGGAATTTATAAAAATAAACAAATTAATAATCCATTATCATACTTCAAAATCTCATTTTCAATCACATAAATCAAATAAACACATGAAAATTTAATAGAAATAAGAAACTCAAAAATGATAATTTAGGGCATTTTAGTCTTTTAGCTAAAAAAATCAAATGGACTTGTCATTTGTAGTTACAATGTTACTATTCGTACAAAGAAATTTATAAAGATTTCTTGTACAAAGTGAAGAGATGAACGGAAGAATGAATACAAAAAGTCAAACTTATCATATTCACTATTCCATTCATCTCTTGCCACATCACTTTGTATAAAAAATATTTGTAAATTTATTTGTACAAATAGTATTACCCTTATAGTTAACTCAAACCTCATGGGTGAAATTTTTAATCTCCTTCAAAGATGTATATACATATCACCTTTAAAAACAATAATTAATTAATACTATTTAATATTTATATTATGGTTTATTTTATTTTCCCCTATTAGATCACTCATATTAAACTCAATTCACTTCATTTAGAAAGGTATTAAAAACTCTCCTTGTAATTAACAAAATCTCTCTATAACAAACATCAAACAACCCCTTACAAAATTATTAAAATTAAACCCTAATAAGTGACGGTTAATATTTTCTAAACGAAATGGATGATTTTAATTCTAAGCAATCTAATAAGAGAAGATGAAATAAACACATTTTTTTTTTTATTAAGATTTTTGCAAGAAAAACGATGTTTTGAAAATGATACCTAAAGTTTATAACATTATTAAACTAATTGTAAGTATTATCGGTTTGTTAATATAAGGAGTCATATTCATCAAAGCTTAACGAAAGAAAAACATCGACCTAATTGAAAATAGATACCAAAACACATGGGTTTCCACACCAGATTGAGAAGAGGCCAAGGCGCGGGCTTATTGGGTGGCCGTGTAAACTTGAAGAAAGTTGGGGAAAACTGGTAGTGACGTTTCTATTGTTTCCAAGGAGTGTTTGCTTATTCAAACTTTTCATAACCGAAATGTGCGGGCAGGTAAGAGTTATAAATATTCAACTGCCATGCTTGTTTTTTGGATCCACTTAACTTTTGACAGTTTTATGTTGGAAAATTAACAATCCCGCCCCTCAAGTTCAGCTTAAGTACCACTTTAATCTTTAGTAATGTTTCAGTCCCTGTCAGTAACATTTTAGTACTTGTCAGTGTCACTAGCAAACCCCAAGGACCAAAATGTTACCGAAAATTTTAACAAGACTAAACTGTTACTTAAACCACACTGAGGGACGAGATTGTTATTATCCTTTTTATGCTTCATTGCCACTGGCCGACAAATGTTCAACATTCAAAAACCACTCGCCCAATAGCGCCAAGACTTGGTTGTCATTAGTCATAGAGACGCATATTATGATGAGAAAGAAAAATACACACTATACACTTCCGTATCAACTACTATTACTACTTCCGTATCAACTACTATTACTACTTCCTTTCCCACTATTTCAGAACAAAATAATTTCCCTTTCACGTTACATCAACCAAGAGCATCAAATTTTCCAACTATTTCATGGATCTTATTGCAATCAATAAGCCAACTGTTCTTGTAAGGGTAGAACTGAACTCTCAGACACCAGGGAAAAAATATATATTTATAAATATGTAAATGGACTAATTCAACACAAATGATATGCGTCTTATTGCCGAAAAACAAATTTAAGGGAGAAAAAAAAAAAAAAAAAAAAACCTTCATAATCAACAGGGTTCCTATGGCCAGGTATAGTGTCCCACGATACAAATCTACATGCTTTCACCATCATCTCTCTAATTTGGTGATCCTCAGGAAAGTATTCAAACTACTTCCCGATAATTCTTTTTTTTTTTTTCCCAATCTATTCCCACATGCATATTCACTGTATAACAACTTTGTGAAGTCCAGCAAAAGCTTGCATGTCAACCAGACAAAGATCAAAATTTTTTCATGATATCACCCACCTAACTAGGAAAATGATTAATAGGATCTTCTTGGCAGGTTCCAGTGATGCCCCAAGATTCATCAATCAATTGGTTTACCAAATTTACAAGGACCCACCCACTAGATTACTTAAGATCATCAAAGGAAACCCAGAAGAATCATTTATATAACCCAGTATTTTACACGAGCATAAGGCCTCTCTCATAAGCAAAGTCCAGCCACTGCAACCTAATATGGAATTAGCATGGACTCAGCACAGTCAAAATTAGCAATCTTTGAAAGCAACTGAATATAAGGCTTTGTAGAAAACACTCGCAAAATTGTCTTCTGAATTGGTTATGTGGATTCAAAACCCAATGGAAAGTGAAATACACTCACCTTCTTTCTCAAATTCGTATGGAGTCACTTTCCCTGGACAACTCTGTAATTAAGAACCAAGTCCTCAGGTTTCTTCCATACATATGCCCGCACAGTAGCTAAACTCATTTCTGGAGATAATACCTGGAAAAGACAGAAAGATATTATTTAACCCAAAGAACTTTAGTGCCAACAATCATAAAGGCATTAAGAAAAAAAAAGTCTAAAATTGTTTAATCTTCTCTGAAAGAGAAACAACTGGTCATATAAATGAAATGGCACTAGATAGCATAACTATGAGATTAAGAATGACAGCAGTTTCAACTAAAATGATGATACTTTCTCAGTCTACAGAGATACAGTACTAGGAGGACTGTCTCGAATGGTCTACTTTGTAAGTTTCTTTCTCATTTTACTTGATGTATTGCTATCTTTACTAAAACCTCAGCACCACAAATCCAGGACTAAAGAACTCATTGATAGAGTTTAAAATTACTCAACATCAAAGATATAATTCACTTGCCTGATTATTGCACAAGATCTCTATCGAAGGTTTAAGTTTTTGCCATGGCTTCAAACCAGGTCGGAATGAATCTCCCACTGCCGAATGCTGTAATGGGCCTCCAGCAAGACCAGGAAATGTTCCATCAGAATTTACACCATCTGATGGTTTGTCAAAAACCATCTTCTCCACGACATAATTAACAACCTACATAAACATAGCAGTAAAGCCAAGATGGTCATGGTCCAACCAAAAATAACACGATGATACGAGGTAATAGACAAATAACATAACAAAGCAAGGCATTGTTATATTTAATAATCATTCAAATTAAAAAATATATAGACCAGAAAAAGACATGTCAACCCAGAGAATGTCTCAGCACATGTATGGAGATACTATTCAGGCTATAATACTATCAGAATATTATAGCATCTTCAAAGGTTCAGGACCATTTGAGACTAGACACCATAAAAAGTATAAAAAATAAAAAATAAAAATAAAAGTCGCTTAAGTTGATAAATATAAAGTCTCCAATCAAAATATTGTACAGGCTCTAAGCTCCAAATATAGTACTAGCATATTAACAACTAAAATATAAATTAAAACTTCTTCAAGCTAGACATGCAGTAGAACCTTTTTATTACATGCTTGGGATTATTAAACGTAGCCAAGTAGCCTCTCTGCTTCCTGGAGAATATCATTCTGCATCATTTTTATATAAGTTCATCCATAAAATATCACTTTTAGGCAGATAATATTAGGGGGGAAAGAAACAATTATGTTATAGCCAAAATACACCAGCACATCCACAACAGCTGCCGTATAAGGTTTATGAACAAAATTAATGCAATTCTTTTAAATATTTAATGAAACAACAGTAAATGGCATAATTTCTCAGATAACAATGCAAAGATATCACTTACTTATGAAACAGTAGCATTAAACAGAAACAAATAAAATTCAGAGCAAATGCACTTACTTATCTTACAAGAAAGCCACACAAAAGTTTCTAGATTGTGAATGACCAAGTCGAAACTAATTTACCTTGTGTATTCTCAATATTCGAGGTGCGCTTAATTTCCCCTGTGTCAGGATCTGGACAGTTGAACCTTCACATGGATGCAGATAAAAGCTACACCTGTATAATCAAACATAAACTTTTACTAAAGGCAGAAGACCCTACTTGACCATAAACAGCTGATAAATCATAAAAGATAGCAAGTTTACTAAGGTATCCTAATAGTCTGATTCCTTATAGCAGCAGCAGAAGAGCTGCCGGAGTCTAACCTTTCATGGCACAACAAGGACGCATCTAGTTATATATAACTTGTATTTACATGTCGTTGTAAGAGTCACAAAAGTGGGCAAGGAGTCCATAATAGCAAATACAAAGTAGCCCTTGAAGAAAGCAAGCTATAAAACTATGTATGAGTTATTAGTATTACATCAAGTTCAATGTTTCCAAATGATAAAAAAATTCAACTATGTCAGGAATTTGTGACTATCTAATCATTATAGACATTAAACTAGTCTTCACAACATAACCCCCCCAAAAAAATAATTTATTTGACAACCCCTTCCCAATTGAGCTGAATAAAGAAAAGAGAACAAACTAAATATCCTTGACGACTGAGCCCACAATGCTAGGAAATGAGTCCCATAAATTGCAGAGTTCTTCCCATGATGCATATAATTCATCAAATGAAATCCCGATTATCATACCTCTTATTATATAAACAGTTTCACATGAGCAAACTTTGTCACAATTTTCCAGACGATTGTGAATGAGTGAATAACAAAAAATAAGTAAAAAAGAAAAAAATTACTTGGTATTTTCTCTGGGAGGTAAGCGATTATTCAATACACAATCAAGACACCAATAAGGAAAGTCCTTTTCATCTTCAGTTCCATCTAAGTCGGTAATTTTCTTTCTCCATGGACCTCCTTGAGAACCCTCAGTAATTATTGATGGCGGGGAAACAGTTGAAAATTCAAATGGAGGATAAACCATGGAGTCATTTTCAGCATTACCATCCACCTCAATTCTTGAATGGGTAAGGCTTCTAGTAGTGATATCCTTCACAGACAAAACATCCCCATTAGCAGAAGCTTGTGAACCCACTTTCTGCCTTCTTTTGGCCAGCCAATGAGCCAATAAACCTTTGAGCGTTTCACGAGCCAGATTAACCTGTGGATCGCACAAGTCAATGAAACAAGACCCCTTTCAAACTCTAAATAGATTACAAATTTTTAGAGCTTTTAAATATTCTTTCAAGAGAATAGATAAATCTATAAATTAAAATTATCAAATCTAATTCATTCCAATAAAAAGGGGGTAGCAAGTTCAAGAACTATTGGAAGTCGACACTATTAACTTTTTTTAAGTTTATTCAGTAGCTGTAAGACACCTCTATATAATTAATTACACGTGACTTCAAATATGCGGTGTTGACCTTCATTGGGTGATGAATCTTAAGAGGCTACAGTTTACCCCCTCATTATTAGAATGAATTAGATTAGAAACAAGTATGTTTATTGTTGTCTGTGTATTGCCTGCAGCCATGGTCAACAAGATAAATGTTTACCTTATCATCCTCAGGTTTTCCAGCAATTTGAAGGTCTGCTGAATACATCTCCGCAGAGAAGCATTGTGGCGTGTCTAAATGAACAGACAAGCTTCCGAGCCTAGTATCCACAGTGAACCATGCAGGAATGCTTACCTGGAGTGAAACGAAAATCAACAGTAAGATTCAAAATAACATACACTTAAAAAAATTATGGGATAATTTCCCATCAAACTACAATGCATCATAAAAACAAAACAGTAAACATACCATCTCAAATAATTGTTCCTTTTTCTCCTCAAACGATACCTAAAAGATTGTAATCACACATCATTAGAGCAATAATACCATACACCAACAACCAAATAGTTCTAGTGAGATGAAAGAAATAATGGAAAAATAAGAAGAAAAGCTTCTGGCTACCTTTCCATAGTCCTCAACCACAACACCTCGGGTGATCTCCCATAGCTTTACCGAACCAGCAGTATCCTATCAAAGAGGCACAACATATCAGTTCAAGAAAAACCCAAATGCCAAAGCTAGAATGTTAACATTAACTAGTGTATATAAATTGAAAATATAATATTCACCTTAGTCAAGACATGCCTTCGATTATTTAAAATTTCATGCTGCACTATTCCTGGGGTTCCAGGAATTGTAAAGGTTGGTTCTTTATAAACAGGAACCTATGAAAAGGCCAAACCATCAGTACATATTATCAGAGTGTATACATATTTATATACCTCTTAGAGAGAGATAATTTATTTGAACATTACATAATAACCATAAGAAATTCTCATCCAGGCAAAAACAAAATACTGTGAGGACAAGTAATTCAGCCAGCCCTTATAGTGAATTGGAGATGAGGAAATATATATTTACGAACCAATAACACAACAACCATTGAGACACAAAAACTATCCGCGAGTCCAATAATCCTCAGCAATCAACCCAAAATGAAGCCTTAGTGATGGAAAATCCAAGGGACATACAACTTCAAACTGGGATTTCTAGTGGGAACACAAGAAATAACAGCATGCAACAACCACCATTGCACAATTAACAGAGAAATATAGAATTACGTACAGGGGTAGATCCTTCCAAGGAAACCCTTGCCCTTGAAAAAGACAAATTTCCAGCTAAGAATGAACCACCTCTTTGAAAGACCTTTTGAGGATTACGTCCTTCAGCCGGCCACCTATGAACTGAAGAATCAGTCGTTGCAGCCCATATATTGTCATCATGCAATGCCAATTGCAGAATGGGGTGTTCCCCAGTGCAAAGCAGGAGAGACTCTCTTGTCGCCAAGTCTGTTAAGTATAACTGTGGAAATATGCACAATTGAGTACCAAGCTATATACTAGAAATTGAGAAAATGAGGGAAGATTTGCTTTTATAATGTCTCCAAGTTTCACAAATAATGGCACTTACAGAGAGGTCTCTCCCACCACTATAAACATGATTAAATGTTGGGGTGCTTGCAAGCGCCCAAACAGAATCTGTATGCACAGCGTATGAATGCACACATCGCTGTTGACCAAGATCCCATAACCTATGGAAATAAATCCACAACAATTAAAGCAAAATCTTAAGCAATTGAATGATTGGGATAACATTAGAGCAATAAAACGACAATCAACCTGATCATAGAGTCAGAGGATCCTGATAAGCAAAACCTGCAAAAATGAAAAGTAAATGAATAAAGTCAATTATCATATAAAGCCCATCAAACAATAACCCATAATCTTATTTCAAGAGCATTACAAGAAAATCTAACATTAAGAGGCATTGCTCATCAGAAACCTGTCTCTCATGTTACAACATGCATCTGAAGTACGTTATCAGCTCTTTGAAAATAGTAGATGAGCTATTTTGTGACAAATATGATCGTATTACAATAAAATTTAGACCACACTAGTATCCAAGTATAGCAGATATCATGTAGCAGCAGACTCTATTCAACCAACCTGCCAGTAGAATCTAAAAGCAAAGCTCTAATGTTATCTGTATGCCCTCTTAGCTTCATAGTCTTCGAACCAGTTCTTGGGTCCCAAACACGAACAACCTAGAGGAAGCACGATAACTAGATAAAATTCGTCTTACTTACAAACAAGACATGTCAGAATGCTAAAATGAAAATTATTGTTAACTGTACCTTCTCAGTTCCACCGGAGACAAGAAGGGTTCCACTATCATTCATAGCCAATGCATAGACAGACTCCTTATGGCCTTTGACAGCAATAGGTACATATCCATGTGACTGACTTGTGTGCGCAGAGATGCTGTTGCTCGAGCTAATAGTTCGTAAACCTGTTATTGGTAAAGAATTCCCAGAACCATTGACACCATTTGAACAATCTTCCTCCATCGCATCACTTGGTTTTGAGAGTGGAGTAACTGCGGCTTCAATATCCCATACAAAAACCTCCCCACCAAGACCACCAGAAGCAACAAGATTGCTCTAAAATGCATGATACTAAAAGAGGATCAGAAAAATGACTTTGAAAATATAGATATGATATCACCATGAGCAATTTTTGCAACCAAATTGAAATAAAGTTAACAAGAAGATTTCACAGAGGAACCTTTTTTCAAAGAAGTTAATAAGACCCACGAAAATTTTTACATAGAAATTACATTTTTTTCTGCTGCTGCAAGACAAGTAACATAGTCGGAGTGCTGACGCAGAGTCCTGGTACAAGTTCCATCAGACAAGCAATTCCATGTCTGAAATATCTCAACCCAAAAAACAACAAACCAATCAACAAACAGCAGCCAAAGAGAGCTGATTACAAGACCAAAATTTATGAAGATTAACAAACCTTGAGGGTGGCATCTGATGAGCAGGAAACAAGTGTATTATCACCAGTAAGTACAGCATCATTAACCTGCACAGCAATAGATATTCAGCGCATATTAAAAGATAACTAGCAGCTTATGCATTCAAATTAATAACATTCAACCAAAACCCTGACCTATCATACATATGAAGAATTAAAACTACCAAATAACAAATAAATAAATAAGTACCCAGTCAACATGTGACTCCAAAGTAGCAGAGCAGCTAGCAGCATCTTCAGCCAGTGTCCATCTCTTTAGTGTGCCATCTCGGCTCCCAGTGAATAGGTAATCACAGCCATCAGATGCCAATGACTTGGACACAGCCAAACAGTTTATGCCAGCACAATGCTGCAAGATGAAATTCCAAATATAGCAACATGAGAATCTATAACTCCACTACATTGATGAAGTCAATTGCAACTGCTTTCTAATAAATAAAGAGCTTAAGGTTGAAAAGAAGGTGACAAATATACTAAACAATAAGCATAATAAATGAATATGACTGATTTCAAAAAATGGATGGGTCTCATACTTGTACAACTTGATAAGATTTTTATTTGCCACAATAATGCATTTGAATTCCGGTTGTCTTTCCAGTATGAGAATAAAAAGCAAAAAAAGTTACAATCGTATCAAAAAACTGCTCAACAAAGCTACACTCTCATCAGCCAATGACAGAGTGACATTAGAGTTTTATAGTGAATACATCATTAATTAAGAAACACAGGTTTAGTAAGTACTCAACTTAATGATGTGCAAAAACAACATTAGAATATCAGCAACAAATCAGAAGCAATTAAACGTTCATGTTCTGATTCAGAAAAGAGATTGCATGATCCTCATGCATAAAGAGCACCCATAGAATAACACCACTATCTCCCAAGTATGAGTGTCCCAAATTACTCCTTCGCAGAAATGAATATAGCATCACTATCTTAACTAAATAGAAAAAAAAAGGGGCAAGTCTCACAAAATGAGAGTGTGTATCATCAAAAATGGTAACTAAAGCAATTTGGAAAAGAAATAAAAAATAATACTGACAGTAAAAATGAAAATAAATAATAAATCACTTCACCTTCATGTCATCAGCATCATTTAACACATATGTCAACCTCTTCTCTTTACGGGGCCGAGTAGAATTGGCATTGTTACCCGCACTACCCACCCGGTGCATTGCAACTCCTTAAACAAATATCAATAAACAATAAGTCAACAACCAGTAGTCACATACTAATTCCTTTCAGCTGAAAATACAAAGAATCAATATTTTTGTTTTATCACTTGAACAACAGACCCATCATAAACATGGTAGTAATAAACATATACATTATAAGATCATATGTCTAATCCTATATTTACTTCCACCAAAAAGATGATAAATCATCAATCACTCGGTGAATTATTCAAACTCAATCAAAATGCCTTAATTACACTAATGGCAATTTAATCTTTCATTTACATAAAAAAACCACAATTTTGTTTCAGTAGATAAACAGTCTGGAATCAGCAACAAATGCTTCCGTGCATAATTAAGGAAACAGATTTTTTATCTTTTGGTCCTTTCACACTGATTTCATACTAAATCCAAATGAAAACCCTGAGCAACAGAAAAAAAACAAACCAAATAGATTGAAGCCATGTTGACCAAAATGCACCCAATAGATTATCCATTCCATTAAAAATAAAAAAGAAAAAGAAGAAACAGAAGATATAGTGAGAGACGTCAATTAGTAGCAATCTACAATCGCACTTTATCGAATTTGACAGTAACAACAAACGAAACGACAATCAAGATAGTCTTGAAATTACAATCATCATGAAAATGCAATCGAAACCCTAAAAATAAGTGAGAAAATGAGAGAAATTAATTAACCTAATGCGAGGTAATGAAATCAACTAAAAACTCAAAGCAAGAGTGAGAGCAGTAATTCAATGATCGCCAAACATTCACAAAACCAACAACAACAGTAAAAATAAATAAAATAATAATTAACTTACCAGTGCTCTTATATATCAATTGGAGGACAAAATTGAAGATAAACCCTAGAAATGGATATGTACTGATACGCGTGTGTCTGTTTGTTTAGAGAGATATGAGAAGAGATTTGGGACTTTAAAAATAAAAATAAAAATAAAAAATAATAGAAACTAAAACAGATTGAAGAACTGAACGGGAAAGCAAAAAAGTCAAATGCCTCTTATTATGAAAAATATATATAATATTATATTTATGAAAATTAAAAATAAATAAGAAAGCCTTATCTAACTGTCGTTACGTGCGAAACGATGTCGTTTTGTTTTTTTGACTTTTTCTTGATAGGTTTTTTGTTTTTTATTTTGTAGTTAATAAATAATATAATAAACAATTTAATTAATTTTGTGCTTATATATAATAATTGTAAATATCTTATGGGACAATTATACAGTGGAGTCGCGCCCACAGATCTTACAATGAGCTTATTATTAGAAAATGTCAAAAAATCTTTTTCTTTTACTTATTTTTATATTGTTTTAGTCAAAATTAAAAAAACATTACCCAAAACTCTGCTTGGATAATGATTTTAAAAATATATTTCAAATTAAATTAAAGATAATACCTAATTAGCATAATGAATGCAAAATTAATTACCTAATTTATCATAAATATTATTTACTATTTACCAAGAAAGAAAAGACTATTAGTTGTGCTTGTCAAATGTCAACAACCTTCTTCTCATTAATGAACCTTGCAAATATACGTCACAGCATTTAAATTAAAACCATTTTCTTTTTTTTATTATTATTTATTTAGATTTATCAGGTGCGGACGATCATATTTTTTTAAGTTCAGATAAATAATAATCACTAAAAAATAAATTTTTACAATTTGAAAATTTATTTAAATTTTTTTATCATTTGGTGTTGGACCATAATAAACCATTTATTTCTACTATGTTCCCCTATGGCTTATAAGAAACTTCTAAGATGTTTTAGAATATTCTTCACTCAAATAAGTATTCTGATATGATTAATCTTGATCATCCAATATATTGGATTTGTATGAATCTTGACTGTCAGATTTACTTGTAAACTCCTATATAAAGTTAGTTAATGTTACGTCACTTTCGCTTCAAACATTGTATTTAATTGAGAGCAATACAATAAAGATTTTTTCTCCCCATCTTTGTTCTTCTTGTTCTTATTTATTTTCAATCCTAATAAGGTCGTGACAATATATATATATAGTTTGTGCAATAAGGTTGCATGATCCAAATAAGTTCATAACAATATATATATATATATTGTTTTTTCTTTTTTTAAGTAATTATTAGAATATATTTTTCTTTTAATTTTCTTATTTTCTTTTTGGGTTGCTATATTATGGATGTTGATCTAATAATAAGAGAAATTATATTAATTAACCCATTATTGAAGACCCTTTTTTTACTAATTACACTGGCTATTAAAGTTTACAAATTAAATTTTATTTAATATATTTCTATAACTTCAAATATTAGTATATGTCAAGAAACCCATTGATTTACCAACGAATTTTTCAGTACAATCTTTAATAAACAATCCCCCACCATAAGGTGTCAATTCTTGGAAGTAGAGACATTGTGGCATGGAAGCACATGGTGCACGGTCAAAAGCAAGTTAAAAATACACTATTTCTTAATTAATTTTGTTTAATTATATACTAACCAAAATTATCTGTTACAAAACAACCATCCATCTTTACCCTAATGTTAATTTTGCACCATATTAATTTACAAGGATTATTTAATAAAAATAAAATTAATTAGTGAGAAATGGCGATGAAAAAATGGAAAATACAAAAAAGAAACAATAATACTATTCGTACAAAGAAATTTATAACGATTTCTTGTACATGATAAGTGATAAATGGAATAATAAATACAAAAAATCAAACTTATCAATATTCATTATTTCATTACACTCTTGTTATATCACTTTGTACAAAAAAAAATATTTGTACGAATGGTATGAGTAATACTAGGTTTACATCATTTTTGCACATCATTTCTCTTACATCATTATGTGGCAAAAGATGATTGGGTGAAAGTTTATTTTTAATTTAAAATCAATCAATCATTTTTTGTCGCATAATGATGTAAGAGAAATGGTGTGTAAAAATGATATAAACATAATATTATTGGAATAGTATTACCCAAAACTAAATAACAAAGTTAATAGTACTCTACCATTGGGCTTGACGACTTGTAGGATGTTCAATAGATCCCGAAGACCAGTTGAGGTGTGTGGAAGCTGATTCAGACACCATAACTCCAAGGGGTTGGTCTGGTGGTTAATGAGATTTGCTCCATTTATTATTTTTTGGGCTCAAATTTTGGGGTCTCCTAATTTAATAGTGTTCTCTTAAGCATATATGCATAAGAATTTTCAGTTTATTGATCAATTTTAAATTTTAATCGACCCATTAATTATATGCTATGTTAAGCATATAGACCGGACAATTTTCTAAGTAAAACGTTGAGTAACCAAATTTTTCGCACCCAAGGTTTGCCGTAATGACACATTCCCACCCAAAAAGTTTCAAAATACCATTTTCCCACCAAAAGTTTATATTTCGTTAATATTCAAAATGCACTTCATTTTCTCAGCCAGCATTTGGAGAGTTACCAGGAACCAAGGTAAAAGGGGTTTTGTAAAACGGAGGCCAGTGGATCAAATGGTGCTAACCGATTTAATATTCGTCACCGGAATCAATCGAAAATCAACTCAGAATAGAAAACTCTAGATTTGTGGTGGTCGACAATTGACGAGAAATCAGGTACTTTGAGTGAGAGGGGTTTTGTAGATAAGAAACCGTAGGTTCAAATGGTGATAACAGAGAGAATTTTTGCAACTGAAATCAGCCAGAATAAGTTTTGGGTAGTAACGGAATATTAACTTTAGTTGAAAAAGTGGTATTAATTAATTGTGGGTAATCTAGTTTACAAGTCGGTAAGATTTTTTCTGTAGCATATTAAAAGAACGCTTTTTAAATCTTTTTTTTTTTCTATTTATAACTTATAACAAGACGAAGAATTTGCAAATATTACACTTTGGTATAGTGAGAATAATAAAGTGAAAAGCAAATAAATTATATAATTAAATAAAATTTGTAGAGTAAGAACAACAAGAAGGATTTAATGTAACTTATTGCATTAATTACCAAATTAAAGGTGAAGATAAGATTTGTTTACACCATTGATTATGAAAACTATAAAAAGCTTTAATGTGTGATTAAGTTTGAAAGGTTGGTTTGAAGATGTGGGTGGTGGATTTTTAATAATAGGGGATAAACGGTGAGGAAATTTCACCTATTAACTTAAGCAAACACATAATGGAAGGAAGCAACCCCAATTATGGTCAACTTTCTTGTCGATAGTGACTTGAGCATTACAATTAAAAATATTATAATTTATAAGTGTCCATTGGGTACGCAATTGAATATGTTATGTACAATTTCAAATATGGAGGCAGCCTCATTCTGATTAATAGTATTTTTAATTTTTTTTTTTTTAATTTTCTTTTATGAATTGGTGGAGTTGTTTTCTACCTCCATATATTTGAATTCTCAATATATATCTAAAAAAGAAAAAAAAAAAAAAAAATTTGATCACCTAATACTATATTTTGTATTTTAGATGTTGTATATACAAGATGACTACATATATAAAATGATATGGTAGTCTTGTATATTTGCATCAATGTTTTTATACCCGGACCGGGTCTTGACTTGGTCTTTGGGTCGAGCTGTCCAATCAGCAGGTTGGATCGGTGACGTCATGCTAACGTTAGTATGGCGTAATAAAATTTTAAAACTTTAATACTTAATAAATTTATAAAATTTTGAATTCTAGATCGCGTTCCACTTGTTGGTAACGGCAATGAACGTCCGTTAGCCATTCAGTGGACTTGATTAGGGACCGATTACTGATTGAATCGATTGGTCCGATTCAAGTTTTAAAACATGGGTTTGCATATAATCTATTCTAATTTGTTTAGATTATCTCTAATTTAAAATTACCTAATCGCATTAAACCACATCATATATACTCAGAATTATATAGTATTATTTATATACAAGATAAGATCAAGTGTTGGTGATATTATCCTATTTGAAGTAGATTGAAAATGAAATTTTTTTAGAGTAAAGCGATTTCCATTAAGAAATTAATTTCCTAGTACTAGAAATTCGGTTTAGATTTGAGAGAGTAATAAGTGTTGGCTTCGTTTCCATGAATGCATCAAATCTCTAATATAAAATAATCAAATATTATATTATATTAGTAATTGCAAATAAATAAATATATTGAATATAAAACAATATAACTAGATGTCAATAAACAAATTAACAATACAATAAAAATTAACAATATTAACAACATGATCATGTGTAAGAGATTATTCAGTATGACGGATAAAAATCTGATAAATAATACAACCTTAGGATGAATGTCGAGACATGTATAACACACAGTTTCCTTAAAACAGATTCGTTTCCTTCACTCGAGTGCACAAAAATTTGATTAGTGTTTATTTCACATGATACAACTACAGAAGAATAACAAGAGAATGACAATTTTCCTATTTTGTTGAACTGAATCAAATCTTAACCCCGACAAAATAAAACCTTAAAAAAAACTAGAGAGAAAGTAAAATATGAAAATAGCTCTCAAATTGTGTATTCTCAAAATGAGAGGAATAACTCATTTTTATCCTACTCAAGGTGGGACAAACATTGAATTTCACCATTATTTTCCACATTTTCATTTTTCAACTTTAAAACCTCTTTCATTAATGCACTAACATTTCATCTTTCAAATTCTTAACTCATACCATCACTTTAATTCAATTTATTTCATTCACTTTATTAAAATATTCTAACAATCTCGTAACCTAAGCTCTCACAATCTAAGGAGTTGATTTTATTGTTTAGACCTTCATATTTGTTATTTAATTTTCTCTTTTGGGTCTAGTTAGTAAATTCGCGAATTATACGTCCAGTCGTATAATTCACGAATTATTACCAAATATTTGCCCAGTCGTATTATATATCTTAGTTGTATAATTCGTGAATTATTTCTGAATCCGTATTTTTGAGTTTTTTTTTTTTTGCTAATTGGTGGTCACCCTTTACCCTTGCTACAACTTGTAGCCAAGACCCCTTGGTCTTTTAAGATTTATTTTATTTGTTTGGAGCTTTAGTTCGACTTTGAATTTTGGTTTTTTATGTGTTTGATTTAAGATTATAATTAAATTTTGACTATATGTTATGTTTGAGTATGAAGACTATAATTTGAATCTCAGTTATATATTATGTTATATTATTAGGTCTAATGGTTATTAGTTAATTGAATACTTTGTATTTGAAATATTATATTGATTTTAACTAGGCGATTCATGAAAAGTGTTAAAACCGAGATTGATATTGTAGTATTTTTCAAAACGTATTATTGACAATATGTGTGTTAAATCCGTATATATTCGTACCGTATTTTTCCCGTACTCAAATTTTATTGCTGAATTTTTACAAATGTATTTTTCACTATTTACAGTATTATATCCATAAAATTCTCATATAATTTATTTGCCATACCCGTATTTACTAACTAGGCTTTTGGGAGGCCATTCTCAAGGGGTATTGTAGCAACATAACCCTAGTC
>WYDK02039563.1:0-17370 GCA_009867345.2 Toxicodendron radicans | reverse complement strand
GCAAACCAAACTGCCTAAAACTCGCCATTACATTCTTTTCTTAGTCAACATTTTATTGACTACTTCAGTAACAATAGGCCACCATTTCGCTTTAGTAGAGTAGCTTTTATTGATTGACATATCACTTTATTGACTTCAGTAACAACAGCCCACCATTTCGCTTCAGTAGCTTCAGATCACTACTTTATAACAATAACCATAGAACAACACTTCACCATACCTTAGTAACCATAGAATAATCCACTTAATAACCATAACACCTTAATAACCACAGAACAATACTACACCACACCTTAGTAACCACATGACAATCCACTTTATAGTCCCAACATCTTAATAACCACAGTTCCTCAATAACCATACCTTCTTAATGATCACAGAAAAACGCTACACCACACCTTAGTAACCATAGGACAATCCATTTTATAGTCATAACATTTGAATAACCACAAGTCAATACACTTCATCACCTCTCTTCATTATGAAACTCCAATGTAGTAAACGCATTACGCCAATCCACAAAACAACACTTTATCACACCTTATTTCAACTAAAGCAACAATCACTAGAAAAAATTCACCATAGATCATCACATTACAACACACTTCTTAAGCTATATCAACAATCTCTAGAAAAATTCACTAGTGACCTTCACCACAAATCAGCACATCACAACACACAAGTGCCAGTAAATTTTACCATAGCAGTTCATTACAACACAATTGACTCCTTCTTCATACTTGAAATGACACCATAGTACATCTCAGTATAACACACAATTGCAGCACACTTCAGACTCACAGTGCCTCTCAGCACAACACACAATAACCAGTAAATTTCACCATCACAGTTCATTACTGTTGGATCGGGCCTTTGACCATCTCATCTGAAAACCAATAGGTGTCCAGTAAGAGAAGCCAAAGCCTTTTCTGACATTCGATATCGCACCCCGCAAGGCATGTTCTAAGAGCTGTCCAAGTGAACAGAACGACATTATTGACCCCCCAACAACCCCTCCCTCAACATGACCTTCCCACGACTCGAACCTATGACCCTGGCTCTGATACCACTTGTTGGATTAGGCCTTTGACCATCTCCTTTAAAAACCAATTTGTGTCCAGTAAGGGAAGTCAAAGCTTTTTATGGCATTCGACATCGCACCCCGCAAGACATGTTCTAAGAGTCGTCCAAGTGAGCAAAGCGGCATTGGTGACCCCCAACAATTTGTTAGGTCCCTTTGCTTGTTAATCAGAAATGTTACCACACATTTGTTATCACACAGACTTGTTTGCACAACGGAAATGTTAAACAACCAGAAATTTTACCAAGTTAAAATTAAGAGTTCATAGAGTTCTTTTTAGTGCAAATGGCAAGCATTCAATCTGAGCATAAAGAACAAAGAACACAACGATTTACATGGTTTGGCCAAAGCCTACATCCATGGGACTTGATCCAGGAGAAAACGTTCCACCATAGAAAACATTCATGGTACAATTACAAAGTTAGAAACAAACATCAGTTATGAAAAACTCAATTTGTCATAACGCTTCAATCTCCACACTCTGGTTGCACATTGTTCTTTTACAACTACTCTTCACCTCGCAACACTCACGGTCAACTTGAGTTTTTCCCAAGCACAGAATTCTGAAGCCACGCTTCAGTCTTCAATCATCACAATAATGAAACCAACAAATGTTCAGTGGACTGAACTGTAGTGAATGTGCTCACACAAACCATCACATAAATGAACCAACAAAACTAAGGATGAACAAGATATTTAAAAGATAAATACATCCAAATAAAATGAGATTGAACAGACAAGAAAAATGCTCTGAAAATCCGAGCTCATAGAAATGAAAATGGCGGACTCAGAATATGTTGTTCGTCTCTCTCTCTCTCTCTCTCTCTCTCTCTCTCTTGTGCAAGGAAGATGATATAAAGAGAAAGGCACAAGAAGACAAACTGCCAGGTGGGCAGACAGGATCACAAAACTTTTTCACACAAATAATCTTTTGTGTGTGCCTGCAAAAAATAAGGAATGTCAGCAAATGTACACTATTTTTCTGCATCATCCACTCACGTTGAGACACTTGGAAAGTGGTCTCAAGAATAGTACCTTAAAGCAAAGCAAATAAAAACAAATCAAATAAATGAAAAAGATAATAAACAATAATATCTTAAAAGGCTGTCCACGTCAGACTAAAGAGAACAAAACTAACTGAACTAAAATGTGCTAACATCGCACGATATGGGCACAAACAAGTAGCAGACATTAAAACAAATAAAGTCTAAATGGATTGTGAGCATATTAGACATTGTGCTCACAAGTTCATAATATGACAACAAAGATTTTCAACAATCTCCCTTTTTGTCATATTATGAACAAAGCTAAGGAACATGTTTCACAAACACAAGAAAAGTTAATCATCAGGTTAACAAGATTCAAAACACAATGTTAAGAAATAGAAACTCCCCCTTACTTGAAGAGTACCAAAAAGAATATGAAGTTCAACATAACCAAGAATGAACTAAAACAAACTAAAAAAAAATTCAGATTTTACTTAAAATAAAACTCCTAATCTTTTAACTCCTTTCCCCCTCACTCACATCACCAAATCTCTCCCCCTCTTTGTTCATAATTGAACACTTAATGCCGTTGAGACTTTCTGGTGGGAGCAGTACCAGATTTGCATTTTCTTTTCTGACTTTTGGAAGAAGTAGTAGGGGTCATCTCAAGGGAGGACGAATGTGCCTCAAGTTGCACTGATGTTGTCACATCTTTATCAGCAGGGGCATGGTCTTCTTCAGCTGGATTTTTTTGTAGAAGACTTATGTTCATCTGAAGAATCAGATTTTGCAGCAGGGGCTGGCGAGTCTTGAGGCGCTGAAGCGGCATGATCAACTACCAAAAAGATTTGTTCAAGTTGGTCCAGCTGTCGATGGAAGGCAGTCTCCATTCTTGTCATCTTCTCGGACAATAGCTTGAACTTCTTGGACAAATATGTCTCAATATTCTACAATTTGTTAAGAATTCTAGCATTCAAAGTGTTAGATTTCAAAGCAGAAGGAGAAAAGACAAAGCTAGGCTGTTCCATAGATGGTTGCTTGAAGGAAGAAGCAGAAATTGTCTTAATCTTAAGCCTGTGATCCATACTGGATAGTTTAGGCTTATGTGCTAACACAATTTTGTACACTAAAGATGGAAAAGGCAGACCCTGAATGGTACTCTTGGACTCTGCAGCAACCCTTATTTTAGAATAGATCACAAAGCCTAGATCTATTTTCTTTCCTATGCCTATCCC
Source organism: Toxicodendron radicans (assembly GCA_009867345.2). Classification (NCBI taxonomy): domain Eukaryota; kingdom Viridiplantae; phylum Streptophyta; class Magnoliopsida; order Sapindales; family Anacardiaceae; genus Toxicodendron; species Toxicodendron radicans. The sequence goes on along the minus strand of WYDK02039563.1, from coordinate 14,068 downwards.
AAAAATCAATTGAGCCCTATCAAGGTGAACAGTGGAGTTATGCATAGTGGGCAACCAACTTGACAAGGACACTCTAAACAAAACACGATAGAGTGGCAACAAGGCAGTTGGCAGAATGAATCCACATTGGGGCCACTCGGTTAGAGTACCTCCCGTCAAAGTTTTGGCAATTAAAGACAAGTCATTTTCAGTCAAATCATCATAATCGTCAATAGAAGGCAGATTTAATGCAGTCCTAATCACATTCGAATTAAAATCAATCCACATACCACGCACAAAAACTTGACCAGAATGGTCACCTTTATCATCAATAGAATTACTGAAATTCGAATAAAATTCTTGAACTATATTTTGAATCGGCACAGCAATATCAGAAACAGATTTTAGCCAATTTCTCTTAATCACTAATTCAGAAAATTCAGGGAAATCAACCAAATTGACATTGTATTCACTCACAATAGGGCGAAGTGTTATCACATTCTTAAACCGAGTTTCAACATCTTTAGGCACAAAGGTAGAGGTCTTACTAGATGTGGTTGATTTAACCACTATTTTCCCTTTCGATTTCTCACTAGAGGCTGTTAATTTAGGCTTTGATGATGGCTTGGCTGAAGGCGTTGATTTCATCTTGGATTTGGGTTGTGGACTCGGTGTGTCCTCTTATTTTGAAGAAGATTAAACTGATAGAACAATATCCAAAGAACCATCATCAGAAGATGATGAGCTTAAAGGAACCTCTTTTGACTTTGATATCTGATTTCTCATAGATTTCTTGGCCATGGTTTTAACTTTTACCATGAGTGCACAACAAAAACATACTTTTATAAGAAAAAGACACAAGGAGATGAAGGTTAGTGGGGAACACAAACAACAAAGGTGGGGACTTTGGCTGACGGTGCACAAATGAAAAAGAGCAATATATATGTGCGTTTTTTCATTAGGGTAAAAAATAACCCTAGAAGTAATTCACTTACGGTCATTTTTTGTAAAACAAATGTGAGCACACAGGTTGTTGTTATAACACAAATAGCAGATGTGAAATAAAAAGTGATGATACTTTCGAAAAAAATCGTACACTAAAGCATGTTGACACACATCCCAAAGTGGCGACATTGTAAGCAACATAATGAAACATTAAGTTTTAGCCAAAAGAAAAAAAAATTGACCAATCTGAAGTTCCAAACAGAATTTAAGGAATCAAAAATTACAAATTCATTTCAACAAAAATCATAGAGGGATTTCTCAATCTTTGGCCAATGAGCAACACAAAGGACTTAGACCACAAGCTTCGACCTTCAAAAGAAAGATTTCTTAAAAACATTAAAGAAAAGTGGTCATAGAACTTATCATTTGTGTGTGCAAGTGTCCTCAAGGGGTTTTCGTGACACATTGGTCATTTTTGAATTTTACAAACTCCTCCTTCCCTCATGCCCATCAAAACAATATTTTTCATTTCGATATTTTTCAATGAATCATCATAACTCATAACAGGAATTATGGGCAAGCAAAAAATACTCTCAAACATAACCAAGTGTAGCTTTCACACTTGCAAGGAGGTAACCCTCTAATTGCTTGTAGATATAGGGGTCTCTACAAATTAGAAAATTATTCAAATATGACTTTCACACTCACATGCAAGGTAGCTCTTTCACACGGTGATGAGCTTACAACATTTTCTCAAAATGAGTTAAGGTCAAAATCTCATGAGAGCAAAAATGTGGACACATGCATCAGTGTTGCCACAACGAAAGAGAGAAACACACAACAATCAAAATTGAGCAGATCACAATTCTTGATAAAATAAATAAAGGAAAATTCATCATGATTTATTTATTTGTAAATAGAACAGTTATGCAAGTTGCATGACTCCAATGGACTTCCTTAAGTTCACAAAATTTTTATGATCAAGTGCCTTTGTAAATAAGTCAGGCAACTAGGATTTTGTGTTAACATGTTCTAGTGTGACAACATTTTCATCCACAAGTTCTCTAATGAAGTGGTGCCTAATGTCAATGTGCTTAGTCCTAAAGTGTTGGACATGATTATTTGAAATGTTGATAGCACTAGTGTTATCACATAATATAGTCACACAATCTTGATCAATTCCATAATCACTCAACATTTGTTTCAACCAAAGAATTTGAGTGCAACAACTACCAGCAACTATTTACTCGGCCTTAGCAGTGGAAAGTGAGATTGAATTTTGTTTCTTGCTATACCAAGTGACAAGGTTGTTGCCAAGATAAAAACATCCATCGGATGTGCTCTTTTGATCATCCACACTTCTAGCCCAATCAGCATCGTTGTATCCAACCAAGACAGAGTTAGTATCATGTGAAAACCATAAGCCAAAATCACATGTACCTGAGACATATTTCAAGATTCTCTTCACAACAGTTAGATGCAATTCGGTGGGATTGGCTTAGAATCTTGCACAAACACCAACACTATAGCACAAATCAGGACGACTAGCAGTGAAATACAAAAGACTTCCTATCATGCTTCTATACAGTTTGATGTCAACTTTCTTTCCATTTTCGTCCTTTGAAAGTTTGGTATAGGAACTTATGGGTGTTCTAGCATGCTTAGCATTTTCAAGATTAAATCTCTTCAACATATTTTTAGCATACTTAGATTGTGAAACAAACATGCCATTGTCAAATTGCTTAATCTAAAGTCCTAAAAACATGTTCAACTCTCCAACCATGCTCATTTCAAATTCATTTTTCATTAAGGCAACAAAGTCATTCAAATGAGTTTTAGATGTGGAGCCAAAAACAATGTCATCAACATAAATTTGTGCGCACATAAACTCACTGTTACCACACTTAATGAAAGGGTTTTATCTGAGTTACCTCTCTTGTAGTTATGTTCAAGGAGAAATGTTGTAAGTCTTTCATACCATGCTCTAGGGGCCTGTTTCAAACCGTATAAGGCTTTCTTCAATCTAAAGACATAATCAGACTTGTGAGGATCCTGAAAGCCGATAGGTTGTTCAACATATACTTCCTCATTCAACAACCTATTCAGAAAAGCGCTCTTCACATCCATTTAATAGAGCTTAATGTTCAACCAACTAGCCACAACCAGCAACAATCTGATAGATTCTAATCTGGCTACAGGGGCAAAGATCTCATCGAAGTCAATTCCTTCTACTTGGGTGTACCCTTGAGCCACAAGTCTTGCCTTGTTCCTTACAACATTTCCAAACTCATCTGTCTTGTTTTTGAAAATCCATTTTGTGCCGATGATGTTTATGCCTTCAGGTCTAGGAACAAGTGTCCATACATCATTCCTCTCCACCACACCATTTTGTTGTGGTGTCTTTGGGGCTGAAAATTCATGAGAGATTCCCTGCACATCACAAAAATTTTCAAAGTAAGTGTTCTCAAATGCCTTTCCATGATCACTCCTAATCCTCACGATTTTCTTTGTGAGTCAATTCTTCTCAACTTAAAGTCTTCTCACTAATTTCTCAAAGACATTGAATGTGTCAAATTTTTCTCTAAGAAAATCAACCCATGTGAATCTTGAAAAAATCATCAATACACACAAAAACATACCTCTTACCTCCTAAACTTTCAGTTTGCATTGGACCCATCAAGTTCATATGAAGCAATTCCAAAACACTAGAGGAGTTGAGATATGAAGAGGATTTGTGTGAACACTTAGTTTGCTTACCTTGTTGGCAAGGTCCACACACTTTACCTTTGGCATATTTAAACTTACGTAATCCTTTCACAACTTATTTCTTTGGAGCTTCACAAGATCTTTGAAGTTTATGTGACCAAGTTTTTCATGCCACACATCAATACCATCAGCTTTGGAACTAAGACAAGAAAAATTGTTAGAAAGCAAATAACAATTGTCATTAGATCTTTTTCCTTCTAGAACGGGAGCACCTTTGTCATTCAAAACATGACATTTGTCTTTTGAAAATTGAACCTAAAGTTCTTATCACAAATTTGACTTATACTTATGAGATTTGCCTTTAAACCGTCCACAAACAAGACATCATTAAAAGTTGGAAGTCATGGTAGTGTGATTGAACCTTTACCAATAACTTTTCCTTTCTTTCCATCACCATAAGTAACATGTCCACTATCAACATATTGCAAGTTAGATAAAAGTGAACAATTTCCAGTCATGTGCCTAAAGCAACCACTATCAAGGTACCATGAATCATTTTGAAATGCAAGAAGTGAAGTATGTGCAACAAATGAATTCACAGAAGGTTTTTGCATCAAAATTTTCTTATGAGAGTCAACATTCTTGGCAGGTTTGTTCACATTTGAAAACATGGCATGATTTTCAAAACACTTTTGCAGATAAACTATGAATTTAAAGCACTTGGGTCTAATATGTTCTTTCCGATTGCAAAAATGACAAATGGGAATGAAACGTTTTACCTTCATTACTTGTTTTCCCGTGGCAAAGTCAAGAGTCCGTTCAACAGCCTTTACAAATGTGCACACATTGGTTGATGTGCTAGCACCAGGAGTAAATCCCAAACCAGTTTTATCTCCAAAAATCTTCCCTTATCTGAGCACCTCATCAAGCTTAAGTAAACCTGCATTAAGTTTCTCAACAATGGCCTTGGCCTCAGTTAGTTCAACCTTAGCTTTTGACAAAAGTGATTCTTTGTTGGACACTTTAATGGTTAAAGCCTTGACTTGATCAATCAAGTTTTTCTTATCCTCCACCAAGGAAGACTTTTCAGCCTCAAGAAACTTAATTTTCTTAAGGGCCTTTAACCAAGATTGATACATTTTGTAATAGGCCTTTTGTTTCTCCTCATCATAGTCATTTGACTCATTCGAACATGAACCTTCACTATCCTTTTGATTGGCAGCAAATGCAAAAAAGTTTTCATCCACATCAGACTCACTCTTATCACTAACACTGTCCTCATTTTCATTCTCACTCAAGGTGGCAACCATTGCTTTACCTTTCTTCTTTAGAGTGTTAGCACATTCGGATTGAATGTGGCCATAACCTTCACACTCAAAACATTTGACTCCATTTCTCTTTTCTTTTTCTTTAAAGAATCTTTTTGGAAACTCACTTAAATTATGTTGGTCTGAAAATTTTCTACTAAAAGGTTGTTTTCCCTTTTTATTCCCAAAAGTACGTTTTGCATTCTTCTTGAGAAATTTAGCAAAATTCTTAGTTAACAAGGCACAATTGTCATCATCAAGAGTGCTTGTGTCAACATTCTCAAAAAGTTCAGAGTCTACCTCATGTTTGAGTGCCAAACCTTTGTTCAGTTTTTAATCTTCCCATCTTTTCAGATTTAGCTCGAAGGTTTGAAAAGAACCAATCAGTTCATCAAGCTCCATGGTGTCCAAATCTCGACATTCTTTAATGGAAGTGACTTTGGACATGAATCTCTTGGGCAGTGAGCACACAACTTTCCTGAAAGTTCAGAGTTAAAATAGACTTTACCTAAAACATAACATTCATCAGACACATCACAAAGTCTACCATGAAAATTAGTAATTGTTTCATCTTCAAGCATGAAAAGATTTTCAAAATCAGTCACAAGTCTCCTAAGTCTAGTCTTTTTTAACCAAATCGGTTCCTTCATTTTTGACTTGGAGCTTGTCCCAAGCATCCTTAGCAGTTTCATAATTTGCAATTATCTTCATTTGGTTCACATTCACATCATTAAAAATAGCATTAATAGATTTAGAGTTGTTGTTTGCTAAGTTTAGTTCAGCCTTGGTCCAAATTTCTATGGGTTTTGGTTTAGTTTCCCCATTCTCAACCAACGTGGGATGTCTCCATCCACTTACAACCAAAGCCCATACCCTTTCATCTGGTCCTTTAAGGAGTGGTGGCGGATTGGCAGACTTTCCCTCATTAAAGACGTTCATCACATCGAACGCAAAAATGTGGGCACAGAAGTAGATGTGGGCACACACATGAAAACAGAACTGAACAGAAAATCAGTTTAACCAGAAGCAATGCAAGACAAAAACAACCAACTCAACATACAATCAACAAATGGGTAAGGATCACTGAAAAAAATTATCAGAACATGCTCTGATACCACTTGTTAGGTCCCTTTGCTTGTTAATTCGAAATGTTACCACACATTTGTTATTACACAGACTTGTTTGCACAGCGGAAATGTTAAACAACTAGAAATTTTACCAAGTTAAAATTAAGAGTTCATAGAGTTCTTTTTAGTGCAAATGGCAAGCATTCAATATGAGCATAAAGAACAAAGAACACAACGATTTACATGGTTCGGTCAAAACCTACATCCATGGGATCTGGTCTAGGAGAAAATGTTCCACTAGAGAAAACATTCATAGTACGATTACAAAGTTAGAAACAAGCATCAGTTATGAAAAACTTCCTTTGTCATAACGCTTCAATCTCTACACTCTAGTTGCACATTGTTCTTATACAACTAGTCTTCACCTCACAATACTCACAGTTAGCCTGAGTTCTTCCCAAGCATAGGATGCTGAAGCCACGCTTCAATCTTCAATCATCACAACAATGAAACCAACAAATGTTCAGTGGACTGAATTGTCGTGAATGTGCTCACACAAACTAGCACATAAATGAACCAACAAAACTAAGGATTAACAAGATATTTAAAAGATAAATACATCCAAATAAAATGAGACTAAACAACGAAGAAAAATGCACATAAATGAAAAGGTTGTTCGTCTCTCTTTCTCTCTTATGCAAGGAAGATGATATAAAGAGAAAGGCACAAAATGAAAAACTGCTAGGTGGGTAGACATGATCACAAAACTTTTTCACACAAATAATCTTTTGTTTGCGCCTGTAAAAATTAAGGAATGTCAGCAAAGGTACACTCTTTTTCTGCACCATCCATTCATGTTGAGACACTTGGAAAGTGGTCCCAAGAATAGTACCTTAAAGCAAAGCAAATAAAAACAAATCAAATAAATGAAAAAGATAATAAACAATAATATCTTAAAAGGCTATCCACGTCAGACTAAAGAGAACAAAACTAACTGAACTAAAATGTGCTAACATCACACGATGTGGGCACAAACAAGCAGCATACATTAAAACAAATAAAGTCTAAATTGATTGTGAGCACATCAAGCATTGTGCTCACAAGTTCATAATATGACAACAAAGATTTTTAACAATTACAGCATAACTCATTATGAGCATAACACATTTCAGACAACATCAGCATAACTCACTACTTTAGTTCCATACCTACTTCAAACTTACAGTTGTCAAATGAAACAACTTGTAATTTCTTTCTCAAATCAGAAAACTGTGAAGTAGACAAGGCTTTTGTCAGAAGATCAGCAATGTGGAACTTGGAAGGTACATATTGTATTGCTATCCATTTGGCTAACGCTTGCTCTCTTATGTAGTAAGCATCAATTTTAATATGTTTTGTCCTTGAATGAAACACTGGATTAGCTGTTAAACCTCCTGCATTAACATTGTCACACCAAATTACAGGAGTTGTAATAAAATGTAATCCAAGTTCAGAAAACATACTCCCCAACCAAACAATCTCTGTTGCTGTATTGACTAAAGCTCGATATTCTGCTTTAGTGGAAGAAAGTGCCACAACTTTATATTTTTTTTGAACTCCATTGGATTAAATTTGGCCCTAGACATACACAATATCCATTAGTTGAGTGCCTGTCTTCCAAACTACTCCCCAGTCTACATCAGCATAACATTCCACACGTAGAAAGCTTGCTGGTTGAAACATCAAACCATAGTTCAATGTACCTTTAATATATCAAAGAACCCTTTTACATGCTTGCCATTGTAGATCAGTTGGGGCTTGTAAAAATTGACTCAATTTGTTCATAAGAAAACTGATATCAGGTCTAGTAAGAGTTAAGTACTGCAAAGCTCCCACAGTACTTTGATAAAGAGTAGGATTCTGAAATAATTCACTATCAGTGGAGAACAACTTAGTACCTACTGCCATTGGTGGAGAGCAAGGATGGGCTTTAGTCATTTTGGTTTTGGCAAGCAGGTCAGAAGCATATTTGGTTTGTTTAAGATGAATGCCAGCTGCTGTCCTTGTAGCTTCAAGGCCTAAGAAGTACTTCAAGGACTCAAGAGTTTTAAGAGCAAAGTTATTATTCAGATCCTTCAAAAGTTGAGTGATGAAAGCACTATCAGAACCTATTACAAGTATATCATCTACATACACAAGTACATAGATCAAACCCGAGGATTGGTTAAGAGTGAATAAGCTAGAATCAGAGACAAAATTTTTAAACCCTTTGTGTTGAAGAGCCTGTTTGAGCTTGTCATACCAGGCTCTTGGAGCCTATTTGAATCTATACAAAGCTTTATTAATCTTGCAAACAAATGTAGGGTGAGAGGGGTTTTCAAATCCAATAGGTTGTCTCATATAAACTGTTTCACTTAAAACCACATTCAAGAAAGCATTGTTTACATCAATTTGCTAAACATCCCAGCCATTAGTGACAACTAAAGTGAGGACAATTCGAATGGAGGATGGTTTGATAACAGGGCTGAAGGTGTTAAAATAATCAATGTCAGGAGTTTGTTGGAAGCCTTTTACAACCAACCTGGCTTTGTATTTCTGTAAAGAACCATCAGCATTGAATTTGACTCGAAAAACCCACTTATTACCTATAACATTCGGATCAGGAGATGGTGGAACCGGTGTCCAAGTGTTATTGTGCATTAATGTATCAAACTCAGTCTGCATGGCTGGTTTCTAGGCAATACTAGCAAGAGCTTCAGCAACTTAGGTGGGTTCAGATTCTACTAAATGTTGATTAGATGTAAGTAAGACAATATGACCACTCTTATCATCATGAGTTGGTGACAGAGCTGCTATTTTGGATCGAGTAATCATAGGATGAATATTTGTAGTTGTAGGTAGCATTGTGGTTGATGGAATATCAGCAAACTTTGAGGAGGTAAGATCAACTTCAAGAAAACATGGTGAAGGTTAGTCTGGTAAAGAAAAATCTAGAGATAATGAAGTAGTAGGTATGAGAGTGATAGTATTAGGTACGAGTGTGATAGGATGGGATGATTGTGTGTTGAGACTAAGTGATAGAATTGGACTGTGTGTTGAGATCAGGTTGGATAAAAGGGTTAGTAGATTCAGGTTGAGTAAAATGAGTATCAGTAGTGAAGTGATTACCATCAGCTGAAGGCTGAGAAGGAACTTTATCTTGAGAACCGATTACTGCAAGAGGAATGACAGGAGTAGTAACTGGAATTGCTGGAATTGAATTTGACACAGTAACAAAGGGAAAAATTGAAGATGTGGAAGACACTTGACTCTCAAAATGGACAGCTGGAATATCAGTAGAAGGCACTTGACTCTCAAGATGAACATCTGGAATATCAGTAGAAAAGGAAACTGTTGTTGGCTGAGATATACTTATGTCTTTGATAGCAAAAAGGAATTCTTTTTCATTAAATTGCACACTAGGTGTAACACACAATTTACCATCAGGTCCAAGACACTTATAACCTTTGTGAATCAAACTATACCCAACAAACACACACTTGTAAGAATGAAAACTAAACTTATGCTTGTTAATTTCCTAAGAAAAGGAAAACATGAGCAGCTAAACACTTTGAGATCAGCATATGATGGTGGTGCATGAATAATTTTTGGTATGCAGACATATAACCAAGAGTTACTGTAGGCATCCTATTAATGAGAAAAAAAATTGTTTCAAAGGCCACCAATATTGCAATGGCAAAGAGGCATGAGCAAGCAATGTTAGATTTGTCTCTACAAGATGTGTATGTTCATTCACTTTTACCATTTTGTTGATGCACATATGCACAAGAATGCCTAATCTGAATACCCTAATCAATGAGATAATGAATAAAGGCTTTAAACTCTCCTCTTTGATCAGATTGGAAACATTTGAGTTTGTGATTAAATTGACGTTCAGCTAAATGATGAAATTTGACAAATATGGACTTGACTTCAGCTTTTGACCTAAGAGGAAACAACTAGGTGAATCGACTAAAGTCATCAAGAAAAGAAACATAGTATCTAAAGCCCTCAACATATGTGAATGGAGTTGGACCCCATACATCACTATGTACCAATTCAAGTGGTGCAATGGCGTTGGACTGGGAAGGAGGAAAACTAATTTGATGCAATTTACCTAATTGACATGCATCACAAAACTCAAGAGATAAGGGACTAGCTAATGTAAACTTGGAAGGATAAACATTCTGCAATTCTTTCATGATTTTAAGTTGAGTTCCAGAGTGAGGGTGACCTAGTCGTTTATGCCAAACCATAGAATCACTCTTATGCTTATCGACAATAAGACAACAAATATTAGAAGCAACATGACATGCATCAGAACTGTCACATGCATTATAAGAGCCAATAGAGATTTTGAACATATTAAATACAACAAAATGTGCACTAGAGCTAGCAGAATTATCAGACAAATTAGAAACAACAGGAAAAGAAGAATAACAAAGTACATCAGCACATGCATTATAAGAACTATCAGAGTTACCAGAATAAGAATTTAAACTAAAATCTGTTTTATTCTGTAAAGAACTGGTACAAGACAAGACATCATATTTTATTTTATCAGAAGCAAAATAAAAGCAGAAACTAGACTTAGATGGTGAATCAGTGTTATTGACAGATGAGAAAATCTTAGAAGTAGGACTAGACTCAATGATCTGTGAAACAATGCTAGGAGACAGTAAAGAACTAGTTGAACACTGTATGTTTTGCACAGGACTTGACAACTAATTCTTCTGACTTTGGTGGACTTGATACAAAGTTTGTGGAAGCTGTAAACTTGCTTGTGGATTGGACTGAACTGAGAGATTTGGAAATAGAGGCTGAGAGGTTGAAGATGGAATATTCAGCTGATAAAGCCCTCTTTTAAGGTCCTCTTACAGTAATATGGTTCTGGTTGACTTGTCCTTAACAACACAACAAATGGCATCAAATTCTACAATCACATTATTATCTCTAGTGAATCTAGAAATGCTAAGTAGATTTTTGGTAATTTTAGGCACACAAAGGATATGTCTAAGATGCAAGCATTTGGAGTGTAAATTACTAGGTAAAAAGGTATGACCAGTGTGAGAAATATTAAGGTACTTAACATTACCAACTTGAAGTTGATCCTTACCCTCATAAGTCTTGTTGACATTTAAATGGTTGAGATCTGAGGCAACATGATCTGTAGCTCCTGAGTCCATGTACTACACTGGATCAACATAAGTATAAGATGTGGCAATGGCTGTGGAAGAAAGTTGCTGGTACTGAGAAGGCACAACTGGACTAGTATGCTGGATAAGAATAGAACCATTAGAATTAGAAGTGTAATTGCTTGATCCAGTAGTTACAAAGTATGCTTGACTATCTCCTCTGGATAATTGTTGACTTGGTACTCCAAAAGCAGGACAATGATTATCACTATTCATATTAGAAGAAGAGGCATTGTTGGTGTGAAAGTGAAAACCTTCTGAAGAATCAGAAATCTTGCCAAGTTGTTGTGGAAAACCAGTGTAAAAAGAGTTATGTTGCTGAGAAGATGAATCAAGATATCCACTAGAGAATTGTGAAGAGTGATTCACTGGTAAATTTAGATCACCATTATACACAGAATTAAACCTATGATAGCATTGTACTGCTGAGTGTCCAGGTTTGTTATAGACTTGACAGACAATTCTACCTCAACCATTTCCCCTACCTCTGCCTCTTACAAATGCTATGGAATTGTTAGATTGAGGATAGAAAGGAGTTCCAAATTGGTTATAACCTGGTGGAGCTGGAACAGGATAAGATTGGGGATAATGAGGATTTCCAAGTGATGCTAGTGAGGGAACAGTTTTAGGCACATAACTTGAAGTCTGTAAGTCATGTTGACTCATTTGGCTATTTGATATAGAAGAATCATGTCCACCACTAGAATTGATAGACACAGTATTGGCAGAGCTATTATATAGATCAACAGTGTTGAATTTTTCAAGCCTAATTTCATAATTCTGCAGCAAAAACCGAGCTTCCTATAGAGTAACAGTATCAACTTTGGACTCAAGTCGAGAGGTAAGATTCACAACCGGTGCATCATATTCAGGTCCTAGGCTATCCAAGACATGTTGCAAAAGTTCTTCATCGGAGATAACTAAACCACTAGTTGACAGACTCTCAGCTATCTCCTTCATTTTCTTAACATAATTGCTTATACTAAGATGTCCTTTCTATGTAGTTTGCAACAAATTTTTAAGATGTAGAGCCCTAGCTTTGGAGTCTGTAACAAATTCGCTTTCTAAAACACGCCAAATTTCAGTGGAAAACCGACATTTTGACACATGAGTAAACACACATTTAGAAATTGAGGCCAATAACCAGCTCACCAAGAATTTATCTATTCGTTTCCACATTATATGAGCAGGATTAAGTTTCTCACCACTTGAATCATTGTTGGCCCTAATGTCTAGGTTCTTATCACTTTCAGAATCATAAGCTAAAAAAGGAGAAGGACACAAAACTCTACCTAGAAGGTGATCTTCCAGCTCATAAGAACCAACCATGAACAGAACTTGTGAGCTCCAGAAGCAATTATTGTTTCTTGTAAGTTTAGGATTGATTACTTGAAAACTCAAAGCAAGAACAAATGTTGTTCGATTAGTTGAAGCTTGTAACTCCTTAAGGCTGTTAGGAATTGGAGAGGATCTTGAAAATTTCACCATTGACGCAAGTCATAGCTCTGATACCAATCAAGAACATGAAAAATGTTTATTCAAAGAATTCTTAAATGTTTAATCAGTTACAACTAACTGTTTATAAAGCAAGAACACATTACTTATATAATACAAAGAAACCTCCTGTAACTGTTTTGAACTCTTCTAGCAGCTACATATGAAACGATGGCGTTCTTTTATATATGAAACGACAGCGTCTTGGTCATTCTCAACTTACTCTTTTAACTTCAAGGCTTTGAACTTTCATCCTTTTGACTTCTTATGGTCAACACAACTAACACTTTTTGAAAAACTAAGAGTTCTCAAAATTAACCCAATTTCTCATGTCTTATGTTTATTCATCGGTATTAAATTTATTTCTACAATAATTAGGAATTGTTTAGCTAATTAAAAAGATAAGAGAATTAAAGAGAACTTTATCTTTAATTAATAATTACGTGATAAATTGGATTGTTTATTTAGGATTTGTCCACATAAATATCCCTAATCATTTACTTAATTTCTAATTAGGGCTTAAACTATACGATTATGGGAAACATAATCATGTTTGTGTGGATAGAATGAGTCATGATTCGCACAACACTTATGCATACATGTATCATAATTTTTAGGTTAATTGTAGAGTTTGAAGTGAATTTTTTTCATATATTTTTCACATTTACAAATATTCTCATGTTCCTTGTCTACTTAATTAAGTTGATTTATTTAAGAAAATAATATAACTCCTTCTTTAAACATGTTAAATATAACTTGAGATATAGGAGTAAATTAAAAATAATTTTTCATTTGTTTCTTCAAGCCTCCCACTCCCACGTATCATTTGAGTGATTTTCTTGTTTTCAAACATCTAATGTAACCTCTTCTTAATCTGGTGTATCTGTCACAGGTCTTTCTATGGATATACTATCAATCTAAAATCATGTAATTTTAGTCAAAGAAAATAATCTTTAGATTAATTAAAAATCCTAGATAAGATGACTCACAAAACTCTTATGATTTATGAATATATTTATTTATCATAATTTTTGTGCTTCTTATGTAGTGAAATTAAGTTTTTCATATAATTTTTACACTTTGAAAAAGGCCTCCTTCCACATCTTCTTAATAAATATTCATAATTCATGTTCCTTCACTACAAGAAAAATGGTCTTTCTTGACAGAATCAGGTGACAGATTTTTTCAAATTTTTGACAGTTTTTGAACTGTCAAGAATTTAAAAGTTCCTTGACAGTTTTTTTTTTCCTTGACAGTTATTAACTGTCAAGAATGTTGTTCAAAATAAATTAGACATTCTTGACAGTTTGTATTTTTCTTGACAGTTATTAACTGTCAAAAAATGTTTCAAAAATTT
>WYDK02039545.1:0-17388 GCA_009867345.2 Toxicodendron radicans | reverse complement strand
TGATGACACATAATGAATTTGACAAAAAATCAATACATACATTAACGTGATTGTCGCATTACATTATTAATATCATTTATTTTCTTTGCTCTTATTAATTCATATACAGCAAGCCTAATAAAACGAATGAAATTAATGATTTAAATTAATAATAGGATATTGATCTTAAAATTGATTAATTGATTAATTGTTCAATTGATTAATTGATGAACTAATGAATTGATGAATTGATGAATTGATTAGAATTGAAGAATTGATTAATTGATTAAGATTTAAGAGATTAGAATATAAATCTAACTAACAATTCTAATCAATTTTAATAAATTATTCAATCCTAATATCTGAATTCTTAATCAATTAATCAATTAATCAATTCTTCAATTCTAATCAATTAATCAATTTTAATTTCTAATCGCACGCTCAATTAATCAATTATAATCAATTAATAGATGCTCTCAATTGATTACAGTCACTTAAATCTTAATTAATTATAATCCATTAATAAATTATAATCACTTAAATCTTAATCAATTATAATCATGTTTGAAAGTAATCAATTCTTCAATTCTAATCATTTGATTATAATTGATTAAAAATAAAGTTATTAAAATTGCTTAATTGATTAATTGATTACAATTAAGTAGATAATTGATTAAGAAATAAAGTTATTAGAATGACTTAATTGATTATAATTGATTAATTGATTAATTGATTATATTTTATGTGTTTTGACTGATTTCATTATTTTAATTTCTTTTATTTGTCTTCAAGGATGCAAGTTGTAAATAAGCTTATGTCATATGGTTTCAAGGATGCAATTGATAAATGAGCTGAATGAGTTCAATTACATTTTGTAAATCAGTAATTGTAATTTGTAATTGTAACCTTTTGATTTTTGAACGAACAACTATTATGGTGTAAAGTTTTTGGAATAGACAAGAAATCTAGTTTATATATTGGAAAAAATAAAATAATTAGCTCTAATGATTAATATATACTCAAAAAGTTAAAAAAAATCACAATTGACAACATTATAGTACGACATTAATAAACCGCGCATGATTTTTTCCGATAAAACCCTGTTGAGTAGGGTGAGACGGGTCAGATGCGTGGGTCTTCTCTCCGTCATGGGGTGTGTGTAAGTCTTTTATGTTAAACCCGTCTATGGTGCAGATCAGCTATGGGTATGAGTTTAGAGGGCGGATGGTCCCCCGCACCCAACCTGCCCCGTGCCCGTCCCTAAAAATATATTATGCATACACTTCCAATAGATCCCACATATCCGTTGGTTTTCAACCCCGTTCTACCAAATTTGAAATGCCGGTTTCGGGTTAGAATCGGAATCCGGATACCCGCCATTCCGGTTTTAACCGGATTTCTTACTCACCCCTTAATTATGCCAGCCACTTGTTCCAATCCTTACAATCCCTTTTGGTTCCATCCAATAACATCTCAACACCTGTTCTTTCTATCTACAGTAACATCACAAGAATCCCAGCACCTCCGTAGAAATACCAGAAACCTCTGGCTATTTTAATTCCTGTAAACTACAAGAACTCTCACTGTTGATTAATCAAACAGGAACACCCTCAAGGTATAATGTTTGGTAAAACTTCTTTTACATCTTTCATGGTGATGTTAGCTCTTTCATGCGCGTTTTCTCACTTCTGGGTAGTTTATATTCTGAATTTTGCCTTCTGGGTATTGGTTGTTTTGTTTTGTTCTTGGTGTTGGATTGGTTGCTTGGCGTGTAGTTTGATGCATGCAAGTCCAAACGATATATTGGTCAATAATTTTCTTTACTGGTTTCATTAAATTCATACATCTCCACTGCTGATTTTAATTTGTTTTATAGTTACGTCTTCTAGCTGATTAAAATTGAGTCATTTGAACATGACTATGAAAATGCATCTGGCTATTTGATTTTTCTTGTTTACTGGTTGCTCTTTGTATGAATGTTGAATTTGTTGTATTATGTAGAATGTAAAGCTCATGATCTTACTAATTGTTACTTGGGACATGGATTCTTCTTATTCATGGAAATAGGCGCTTTTGTTTTTTACTACTGTATGGGGCTTTTTGCTCTGTTATTTAGAAATTAACTATTTAGGAATATGATCTAATTTTTCTATTTGAAAATTACCTGAACCCCGGTGCATTAAACCACTATTTTGTTTATTTTTTCCCTGTTGTTTGTTGACATATGACTCATCAGTAGTTCTGCTCTGTGTATTCTGTGAAAGCTTTGGTAGTTTTTCTACATATGCTGTTAAAAGCTTTCTGATTCAGCTATATTTGTGGGGAAAATAGAAGTAAAAGTAATGACAAAATGTTGGCTCAATGCAAAATTATTAGGTGGGATGGTCTTTCTACATTTTTTGTATGACTGGCCAATACATGTGTATCACTATGTTCTCCTAGCATCATACTCTACGTGGCAATCGAATTTGGTAGTTATCCATTGTTAATTATTGTATATTTTCTGATTGTGGTTGTTGATGTGGTGAGATGGTCCTATCTAATAATTTCTCTTTGCCAACTGTGTAATCTTTTCTTTAATAGCATGGGTGTGGGTTGGAAGAAAAATCATGGGTTGAATATGTTTTACCTAATGTAAATAAATTTTATTCATTGTTGCCTGATTTGTGTTTTGCCAAAATCATTTACTTTAACTTTAAATCGTTTTCTACCTGCAGTGTAGCAGGTTGTATATATTCTAGCTCTAAGATGGCTCAGGACACGTCTTCTGGTGCTGATTCACCTCGGAGACGTTCTGGTCTCTTGCGAGATCAGGTTCAATTGGTTAAGAAAAAGGACTCCAATCGCTATGAGATTGTTCCAATAGAAGAGCAACTGTCATTTGAGAAAGGTTTTTTCATAGTCATTCGTGCATGCCAATTGTTGTCTCAAAAGAATGATGGAATAATTTTAGTTGGAGTAGCTGGTCCTTCTGGAGCTGGAAAGACTGTATTGACTGAGAAGGTGCTCAACTTCATGCCCAGTATTGCTGTCATAGCAATGGACAATTACAATGATGCTAGTCGTATCATTGATGGCAACTTTGATGGTAGCTTTCATATTCTCTCATGTTGGCTGGGATTCATTAAAGTTCTGAATATTCATGTTTAAAATGGTTACTTCAGAAGCCTTTTGAATATTGAAGATAATCAAGCATGTTTGAACCCATAATTAAGCTTCTAAATTCATTCAAGATATTATTTTTAATATTAAATTTCAGATGATAGAGCTACGACACTAAACTGAATGTTTTAAGCCTATATTTGTGACTCCTTCCTCCTCCTGCTTTAGTAATACCAAATAAACAAGGTATTATAGAAATTATAGGATCCATGCCTCCTACACTTAAAGGGAGATTGTGACAGCGTATATATCTTTTGATGGACAATTGCTTCAACCTCTCTTGGATTTGAGATGATCAAGTCTTTTTAAATGTCAACGGCAGTGTAAAATGAATTTGCTAGTCATAATTATTCTTCAAGTGCCTCAAATCTGCTTGGTTACTTAAGGTATACCTGATTTTGCAATACCTTTTATGTACTCTATATATTTGAGATCTTAGAAGGAGCAATGATTTATTTCACTTTCTTAATCATCTGTTGCTGATCTCATAAACATTTTTTGTTGTTTTTTCTCTTGAAAATGTTATTCAAGTTTGTTTAGCTTCTCTGTATTTTCCAGATAGATTTCTGAGTATGATGATTGAAGATGAGGGAAGTGTGCATGGTAGAGCTCTAATTGGTATCGTGTTTTGAAACAGACCCACGCTTGACAGATTATGACACACTGCTTGAAAACATACATGGTTTAAAAGCAGGGAAAGCTGTTCAAGTTCCAGTATATGACTTCAAGTCTAGTTCCCGCATAGGTTACAGGTTGTTTATCTCTCTTTCTTCTATTTTGTAAGACTTGAAAACTCTTAATTAAGGGTGTTCGCTTCAGTCACTTTACAGCCTGATTATGATGGGACAAAGGAGTAAAATATTGGAAAGAAGATAAAAGTTATAAGGCAGTGGTTGATTAGGAAGATCATAAAAGCCACTATTCAGTTCATCTTCTAGTTTATGTGAACTTTACTTATATGGTAGCTCATATGTTTGTTTCATGGGTCTGTACTTTACAATTGTCAGTTTGCTTCATTTACTGTGCTTTTTTTCTTCTTTTTTCTCTTTTCACTTGAACCAAAAATCAAGTAGTTATCTACTGTTAATTCTCGTAATCTGTGGTCATGTTGATGCTTCTAACAGGACAGTTGAAGTCCCTAGCTCCCGCATTGTGATTATTGAAGGCATTTATGCTTTAAGCGAAAAATTGCGGCCTTTTTTAGATCTTCGAGTATCTGTCACGGGTGGAGTTCATTTTGACCTTGTTAAACGGGTTTTACGCGACATTCAACGTGTCGGCCAAGAGCCTGAAGAAATAATCCACCAGATCTCTGAAACAGTATTTTCAATCATGACATGTTAAAATAATTTTCTCTAAGCCATCTGACTGAGTTTCCTCATTCAATGTGTTTCCAATTGTAATTGCCGTAGTTGTTCTCATTGGCTTCCTTTTTACAGGTGTATCCGATGTACAAGGCTTTTATTGAGCCAGATCTGCAAACAGCTCACATTAAAATTATCAACAAGTTTAATCCCTTCACAGGATTTCAGAATCCCACTTATATTTTAAAGGTTTATATTCTTAATCTTTTTGAGAGTAAGATTTTGTGGTTTGTGGTTAAAAAGTGTCTTGGTCAGACATTTCCTTCTCTAGCACTGAGTGCTTTCTATCATTGTAGTCAGTAAAGCAAGTGACTGTGGATGAAATCAAGGCTGTTATATCTGAAGAACACACAGAAATTACAGAGGAAACTTATGACATATATCTGCTGCCGCCTGGTGAAGATCCTGACGCATGTCAATCATATCTGAGGATGAGGAACAGGGATGGGAAATATAATCTCATGTTCGAGGTTGGATGATTGTAAATTTAAGCCCCTTCTTCAACTAATGTATGTGGTAGTAAATAAGCCTAGTAAAATTTTGATGAGAAACTTATGGCATTTAGCAAATCTATTCATATATCTTTTACCAGCAGTTCTGATGTCATGATTTCCCATGATTAGCGCATGGAAGCGTTTTTCTTTACCTAGGTTTTGTGATTGATTTGTCAGGATTTTTTTATAATAGGAGACATTGCAGATTGATGCCTTTTTTTTTTCTTTTTAGTGCATACATTGGATGACGCACTTTCTCTCTCTGTGTATACATGTGTGGAAAAAATGTGCTCCAATGGCTTGACTATAAATGCCATTAAGTAAACATTTTTGCCCATCGGCCATAAAAGTGCCTTGCCATTTTCTTTCTGAAGGAATCTCTAAATCAATATTTGAACATTTGAAACAACATTCTTCCCCAGTATGAGTATGGTCCTTTCTGTGAAAAGATATCTACTTATAACTGGGATAACAGAAATCTAGAAGCTGAGGTCAACATCACAACTTAAGTGGATAGGTCACTTGATAAAATTTTAAGTCACAATGGCATCATATGGTTAAATGAAACATATGACTGAGCAGAGGATACCAGTAGAACATTGTCAATAAAGTGGATTTATTTATGGATTTTGGTGGTGGATTGAATTTGTTGATATGTGCAATCTTCATCAGTAAGAGTTTATCTTAGTAATCTTTATAGAGTTGTAGGAGTGAAATTTGAGGATTCTGACCAGTTTTTTCTTTTTCTCAGGAATGGGTTACAGATAATCCATTCATAATATCACCTAGAATAACCTTCGAAGTTAGTGTGCGTCTGCTTGGAGGACTGATGGCTTTGGGATATACAATTGCAACTATACTGAAAAGAAGCAGCCATATCTTCTCTGATGATAGGGTGTGTGTGAAAACTGATTGGTTAGAACAACTGAATCGCAAATATGTTCAGGTACTATTTTATCTATTGCCTCTATTTGTTGGACTTTCTTCTTATGTTATGGTGTCAGGTTCTTATCTTTCATCTTTCATGATCATTTGTCTTTATCTTGATCCTGAATTGTGTTATGCTAATATTATTTGATGTCTTTCCTGTGGTAGCACTGAACTTTTCTTTTAAATGTATTAAATAACTACTTTTCCGGCCAAAATTCTGTAATTGTTATGTAATACATTCAAAGCTTATGAAAATAATTATACAATAATACTACGTTTACATCATTTTCATACATCATTTCTCTTACATCATTTTGTGGCAAAAAATGATATGGTGATTTTAACTTAAAAATAAACTTTCACCCAATTATCTTTTGTCACATAATGATGTAAGAGAAATAATGTATGAGAATGATGTAAACATTGTATTACTCATTATTATATTCTCTATAAACTCTAGTTTTGTAGAGAAATGTTTCAAAGGTTTGAACTGACTAAATCCTTTCTGAACCTGTTATAAAGGTGCAAGGAAAAGATCGTTCATATGTTAAATACATTGCAGAGCAGCTGGGGTTGGAAGGTTCATATGTTTCTCGCACTTACATAGAACAAATTCAGCTGGAAAAACTTGTGAATGATGTTATGGTATGATACTTACAGCTGATTATGCATTTTCTGCGACATTTGCATGCTGCTAACGTGACTAATCTGCAGGCATTGCCAGATGATTTGAAAACGAAGCTCAGCATAGATGATGAAATGGTTTCAAGCCCTAAAGAAGCCCTTTCCCGGGCCTCTGCAGATCGGAGAACTAAGTATCTCAGCCGGTATTCTCAGTTCCTTTCAACAATTTGATATATCTGCTATATTGCATACATAATCTCCCATATTTTGGGGGAAAGCATTTTCAATTTCTCTGTTACAAGCACTTCTGAAGGGCACTGATAAAACAATCTTCAAATATTTTGGAAATTTATGGAACGGATTTGTTCCTTCCAAAATATTCGTGTATAATGGCAGTGGTATATCACAGTCATTTTCAAGTCAACGAGACAAGAATATATCTGAGCTAGCTAGAGTTGCTGTCAATAATAGAAGGTTTGATGGAAGGACACTAGAATCACCAGCCTCAGTTGCAAACCAGGTCAGTAAAATTTATAGTGTGAAGGATTTTGTGGCTATCTTCATTATCTATCTCTGCAGATTCAAAATTTGACCCCTTAATCCTGACCTTCTACCTTGGTGCGAGTAGAATTAGACCCCATACATATTGTATGACTACAGGGGACCTTGCTGGCTGACCTAGGTCATATCTTCACCTCTGCAAATTCCTCCGCCTCTGGTTGCCTAGAAAATGGAAATGTAGTGAAATGAAAGCAGGGATAAGTATTTGTTAAAAAGTTATATGCATGAGAAGTTCTATATTTTCTCCCTTACTTTGATCATTTTGTTTCGTACAAAGCAGCAGGTGTTTTTACCATCACGTCCACCCAACTAGCTTAATGACTGCATAATTTGTTGTTATTATTTTATCTTATTTTTTTGTGTGTTCTTTTTTCCTTCTGGAAAATGTTTGGGTTTTCTTATGTTTTTGCTTTATACTCCTGCCTTCATAGCAGAACATTAGTTTTAGTTTTCATTTATTTCTGGATTGTTTCAGGGAGTCATTAATCAACTTTCTGAACAAATTTCCACACTGAATGAGAGGATGGATGAGTTTACATCTCGTATTGAAGAGCTGAATTCCAAGTTCTCAATCAGAAAAGTTTCAACTAGCCAACAAAACTTAGCTCTGCCGGCTGAAACCTGCAATGGCTCCGGACCCACTTCTCTTTTCATGTCTGGCTTGGCAAATGGTTCATTAACTGGGTCTCTCCTTCCCAATTCATCATCTTCTTCCCAATTGGCTAGGGAGTCCCCACTTATGGAAGAGGTACCACGATGAATCTCATCTCTATTTTAATGCAAGAAAAATAAACAGAGAAATGATTGTAGGAGTTAATGGTGGATATTTACAGTTCTATTAAGTTAAAGTGTCCTTCAAGGAAAAGGGAGAGAGAGAAAGATATTATGAATATGATGAATAATGAGAACCACAAAGAAAAAGAAATTTCGACTGAAACGATCGTGCTGGATATGGTTTTGTGCCTAAATGATTGTTTATGCTGAACTTCTACCTGTTTTCAGAATTTAAATATGTTATATTTCAGAAAGAATGTTTTAGGTTATTGGATACAGTGCTGTTTAAGGTAACTAAGTGTAAACGGTTGGATGAATGGGATGGAATAAAATTTGTTCTGGAGTAATGAATATGAGTATATGAGATATGGAGTTTATTATTCCTCTAATAGACAATGCACTCCGGTCCAATGTTACTGATTTATTATTTTCTTAGATATTTCTCTTTAGGAATCTGATAGCATCAGCATAATAAAATTTTAGCAGATTCAGATTTTAGACCATCACATTAAGGTGGCTGTTTTCTTAGTACTCCATATCTCAAAGAATAATAAATAAAAGACCTATCATTGCATCACATTATTTATATAGAGTAGATATAAATACCTTCATGATCCTTTAACTTTTCTTCATGCTACAAAATTTAGATAATGCTGTTATATTGAGCAACATGTTTTATATACGGTTTGTTCCTCTTCTAATCAAAATTCTTGATCACATCTCCACCTGTTATGGCCAATTTGTATGATAATAATAATGTTCAACATATTTGAACACTGCGTTCATAGCGGTATTGTTCTGGTGGATGAATTTGTTGAATCATTGAAACCGAATCTAGTTGATTTTAGAGATGTGGGTTTTCATCCATTGGTACCATGATATATGTTGCCTGATTACTTCTCTGTTTGCTGAACAGGTTCTACTTATTGCTAGAGGACAACGTCAAATTATGCTCCAATTAGACAGTATAAGCAATATTCTGCATGAATACTGCGGAGAAAGGTCTCGTCAAAAGAGAGCAGATGGGGCAAGCTCGACAATCGATATTGACTCAATCAGTGTCCCTCTTATTCTAACTTTAGCAATTGGTGGTATCAGTATCTTTCTGTTCAAGGGTCTCAAATTTCAGAAATGATCAGTCATATCATAATGTTCAGCATACTGTAACTTTGTAGACATTGTTTTTGTTACTGTTGTCATATTACCGATTTAGAGAGGGCACTCGGCTTTCTAGGTTCCTAGATCTTCGATGTATTTGAACTCGGTGATAATCTGCTTATATATCTGTCATTTCAAATAAAGGCTTCCACTGATAATTGGCTGCTATGCATCTTTGTTAACATAATTGTCCCACGAAGAGCAATTAGCAATTGTACTTTCTTTGGTTACAACACAATCACTAGATTAAGGTATTGGCTCATCAAAGACCATCTGATTTCAACCTTTTTAACTCTGGTTAAATATATAAAACAAGCACGCACATATGGATTGTACCCATATATATAGACTGAGGTCTGCTAACCATCCTGTTTCAACTGATGAATAAACACAACTGCATAATATTTGCTGAAAGAAAGTACATTACTCAACAAGCAGGTATGAAATAATCCAAAATTAAGCATATTGGTGAAAGAAATACAACTCGGTCTTGTTAATCAGAAAAGAGTGGATGCGAGTTCTTTCACATCATCTAGAACATGGTTATAATCAGCCTTCAATTTATCTTGTTCTTCTGATCCTAGTTCTCCCTTAACAGGCTTGGTTAGCACCAACACACAGCATGTCGGCCTCTTGGTGGCGCCTGCGTTTGCAAGATCCTGAAAAAACAAATCAATCAGACACAGGATGAACCATACAAGCACAGAGAGAGACAGATTTCATATATTTATAACCCATATATCCCGCACAAACTCAATTTTCAGAACTACAGTTCCATTTAACCCTATAGTCTTTGTGCGGCAGGAAGATCATGGCTTTTCACCACATAGGTGATCCTGGGGAATCAAGCCCCTAACCTCAAGAGAATGAACCACAAGCCTAATTACAAATATAGTTCACAGTTCCCACAAACGAAGTAAAAAAAAAAAGGGTAAATCAGGAGGAAAAACTTTCTAATTGAAGCAGCCACTAAATACCCCTATCCCCACAAAAAAAACACCCCAGACAAAGCAGAAACAAATCAACCAAATGAAAAGGAAACCTATACAAAATTATATCATCCTTACAAGAAAAGGAGACAACAGCATATGATGCCACCTCATAGTGGATACCCCAAAAAGGGGTGAAAAAAGAAAAGAAAAAAAAAGTACCTCTTTTGAAGGTACATAGATGTAGGGAATATCTGATTCTTCACATAAGATTGGAACATGTGTTATAACATCAATTGGAGATATGTTCCCAGCGATAACACATAATCTGCACTCAGCAAAGAGGAGGGAGGATCATTAAAATTTTCACGTAATTAAAGCAATAGCAAGCTCTTACTTCTGAAGCTATTCTGTTATAAGTTAGTTGAACAAGACAAGGATGCATGAGCATAGCAACATGTGAAAGGAAATATGGTTTTCAGATGAATATGAAAGAAATACAAGGAAGAATCAATTCTAGTAATTGATAAAATTAGCCGCAAAATAATAAAATCCCAATTGAAACAATTGGAAACAATATATTTGAGACTCAGTGGAAGCATGTCATTCCATGCACACGCAGTACAACTGATATGCTAAAGTAGTAAAGTAGAAAACAATCATGAAGTTAAACTATGAAATCTTAACTTTCTACCAAACTTTACTTATACTTATACAAACTCAGTCATAAGATTTTCAGAATCTCAGATGAATACAAAACTTACCCTTTATGACCACGCCGAATGCTTTTAACCACTTCCTTCACTCCTCTCTTCAAGCATTTGTGTTCAGCAGCTACAACAATACACAAAGATAATTTAGTTACAGTGAAGAATGTAGTACACAACCAAAAAGAAAGCTGAATGTTTTAACTTGGAGCATCTACAATTCATCTCCCATTCTTATTTAAAATTCACAAATACTTGAAAATATTCAAATTCATTAGAAGAACAAGCACTAGCTCTTCGACATGGCTAAAATACCCAATTTTATCAATTGACAAATTATTGAGACTCCGAAACATACCCAAATCTTAAAATTTTGTATTTTTGGGAGAAAAAATTTACTCGCTAGAAATTAGTTGGGAGTGTATGTACATAAAATGCTTTTGGATGAAGGCAATTTTGACAAAACACTTGGAAGCGATTGTAAAAAAATACTTCTTCAACGCAATTTCATAAAAAAATTCAGGTATTTTCCGACTAAAAATACACACTTTTTTAATCTCAAGAAACACTTCAGCCTTCAATCCATTCTAGATAAACACTTCAAAACATTAAAAAAAAAATGTTTTCAACTGTTCAAAAACGCGTTGAAGGTTACAAAAGCAGAAATAAGCACACTCTTACTCTTGAGCCTTTTAACAAAGAAATGTCCACATACATACTTGAAACACATTCTTTAAAAATTTCTAAAAACATAAAATCTCCACTAAAATAAGCCCAATACAACCATCCGCTGCAGTGAAGGCAGCTTGGCATCATGCAATCAGAAATAAAACGACATGAAAGATAAAAAATTGAAATCAACCCCTGTAACAAAGCAAACAAAAACCCAAACACATCTGCAGAAATTTTACCTCGACGCACAAGCTTGAGGGTTTTTTTGCAGAGCTTCTTGCCGGCAAGAGGTTTAGCGATGGGAGCAAGAGCCAGGATCTTCTTCTTCTCCTCCTTTTGTTGGGTTCTCTCTGCTTCGGTGTCGCTTCCCATCTCTCTGTGCGTACACTGTTATAACTTATGAGAAGAGAAGTCCTTGAGATGGCGATTAGGGTTTTTCAGTTTTGGCTATAGGCTTAAAAATATTTCTAGGGTTTAAGAGCAGAACCTTAATGGTCAGTTGGTGACCCGCCAATTATCTATACTTTGATCTGTTGGACCCAAAACTCATCCATTTATAATGGGCCGATACCCGACCCAATAAGATTCAATTGAGGCTCCAAATTATTAATAATAATAATGAAAAAACTAATTAGGATTTTCTTAAGTAATGTGTCAGGTGAGTCGGTGACATTAAATTTATATTTAGAGCACATAATAACAAAGTTAGTGACATGAAAATGAAATATATTGTTGAATAAAAATGATATTTTTACTAATCTTGAGAAACTGATCTCATTAATTAAGATAAGATAATTAAAAATTCATCAAATCTACATTAAAATAAATATTTTCTATTTAATTAAGAAATATTATTGAATGTCCTCAACAAAATTTGTAATATTATAAAGATTTTTGTTGTGGATTAGCTCAAGGTAAAAAAGACTTGTAAATATATAATGTTGTGCGGGATTTCTTGCGTTAAGTCCACATAAGTCGGGTACAAGATTTAAAGTCAAAGTTCTAAGGCGGGCTGAATCAGATTATGCTCGGAAAAAGGATGACATCATCAAAATATGTGTTCGACCAAGATGAAGCTCGTTTTATTCAGAGGTCGGCAAATGCATGAGCTCGACAAATGAGTGAGCCCGTTATAAAGCGCAGTCAGCATTGAAGATAAGCCTTATCGCCAAAATGTCGGGATAAACTCGGATTCAAATCAAATCTGATCACCAAATTCCCCAGATCTCAAGATATCTTTCCTTTCAAATTTTTAATCCCGAATTTGGGCTTACCTTGTAAAATAAACTAGTATAAATTACCTCAGTTTCTAAGAAAAGGGAGTTGGAAAATTGATCAATAAAAACTGCAGTGGATGTAGGCATTAAAAATCATAGCATAACCACTTTAAAATTCTTGTGTTCTTTATAATTATTGACGTTCTTTTCATTATTGCTGGTTATCATTAATCAAGCACACATCCGTTCCGATTCTAAACAAGGTCAATCGGATCACTCTTGTTGGTGCATATTTCTGCATCAACATTTTGGCACTAGAAGGATGGTCAATCTAAACGACAACTCGTTCCATCAAATAAGACGGTTCAACGAAAATGAATGACCCATACAAGAACATCTAAGAACCAAAACGAAGAACGTGACAATGCAGATCCCCTTCAACAAGAAGGGAATAGCCGTCTACTGCCAGTGCATCCTCCGCCAATCACCGAAGCCCCTGGGGCTGGAACTTCCAACCCAGAACACGGTGAGCTTGTGGATATGATTAAATCCTTAACCAACGTGGTGCATGTTATGTAGCAGGATATGGCAGGGATGAAGAGGGCGTAAGCAGTCGAGCTCGATAGGCTAGTGTTCACTGAGCCAACCCCGACTAGGGGAAGCTGCTAGCACACTGATCGCTCAGGATCATCTGTACCAAGGGAGTCTCAGCAGGCTCTCGCCCACTTCACTCGGAGCCAGGCACCTTACCATTCCAACAATCTAGGGAGGCAGCTTGGAAAGCAAATCATGAGCGAGATTGATCCACCCATGAATGCCTGCTCCAAACAGCGAAGGGGAGATAATACTCATGTCGGTTTCAACCCACACTCAAGACAAGCCCACCCATTGGGTCAAAACAAAAACTTTCGATGCTCTGGTTCTAACTGGCATCGCGAGCACGATAGTATGTACGATAGTACCTACTATCCTAGCCACCAAGCAATAGAATTGCACACAAGTGCACATAGTCCGCTAGCCCATACAATGGATCTTTGAACCCACTTGGCCGAACAGAGAGCCAACAGGGCTCAAAACCTTAATCCCACCGCAAATGAGCTCGACCAAGTGCAGAGAATGTTGGACGATTTGAGAGCCCGACAAGAGAATATGAATAGGGTGGAATCAATTGTGAGTTCGCCATTTTCAGAAGAAATCTGCCAGACACCACTGCTTTTGGGGTTCAGGGCGCTAGAGATGAAGTACGATGGAAATGGGGAACCAAATGAGCACCAACGATTTCACTGAGTTGCATCAGGTCTCTGACTTGGCGAAACGCTAGTGTTTTGCTGTAACACTAGTGGGAGATGCCAAGAAATGGTATAAGAGATTGGTTGCAGGCCCAATACACTCCTGGCAACAATTCGCCTCGTTGTATCTATAACAATTCTAAGCGAGGTTACATTTCTCTATGCCGTTCAACTATTTGAGTAATATTATACAGAAGAAAGGTGAGTCTCTAACATTGTACCTGAGGGGATTTCAAAGCGAGCAGACAAAAGTTGCCAACGCTTTAGAAGAATCAATCCGAACCCTATTGATTGTCGGGGTGGGGCCACAGACAGAATTGTGGAATGAGCTTCAGATGGAGGACTATGTGAGTTTGGTCCAATTTTACAAAATGGCTACAAGACATCAATGGGTAGATACAAGATATCAATGGGTAGAGAGTAGCAGCTTTGGTCGGGGGCCCGTCGGGTTGCCTCCCTAAACAACAACAAGATCGCTCAGCGGACAAGAGAAGGGTCCAAGATCGGATAGATAGGTCTCGTTTCCACAAGAGACCAAAGACAGAGTTCAGAAAGAGGGAACCAATTGTTCGATTTGCAGAATATACACCACTGGTAGCCTCAACATCTATGAGGCATCCAGCAAGGTAAAGGTTCCTCGACAAGGGAAAATGAAAGCATCAACATTCAGAAATGACCCTAAGAAATATTGTTGGTTCAATAGGGACATCTGGCATCATACAGACAAGTGCCAGAACTTTAAAGATGTCATTGAAGATTTGATACGGAGGGGGCATCTGAAGGGTTTCATGGCAAAGGAATAGGCCCGGGAAAAAGAAGATGAGAATGACAAGCAAAAGAGCCCGCCACCACCACCACCACCACCACCACCACCACCACCACCATCACCTCCATCTCCACCTCTGCCTCCACCTCCACCTCCACCTCCACTTCCACTTCCACCTCCACTTCCACCTCCTGGCGATTATAGGGTAAAAATGATTTACGGTGGGCCTAGCACTATAAGGAATTTGAGGCATGCTTGTAACATAGATGCTCGAGAAGCCAGGACATACTCTATTTCAAGGGTGATGTCAATAGGAAGTAGGCTGCAAAAGAGGTCTATAGTGGAAAACGAGGTGATAGGGTTTACCAGGGAGGAATGCGAGCAATATCCCCGATACACGCAAAACGCCATTGTTGTTGACGCTACAATAGAGAACGATCAGGTTTTCTGATTAATGGTAGATAATGGAAGCATCGTGAATGTCCTATTCCTCTGGGCATTCCAAGAGATGAGGTTTATTGAGCGCCACCTTAAGTCGTGCTCGATACCTATATATGGGTTCACTGGTGATAGCTTGCTCCCCAAGGGAACGATTGATCTCCCCATGATAGTAGGAGAAGGGGAAGGGGAAGGGGCAGGGGAATGCATAAGGACATAGATGCAAGAGTTTATTGTGGTCGATTGCCCGACGAGTTACAATGGAATTTTGGGTATGTCGTTTCTAGATGATTTTGAAGTAGTGGACGCAGTCTGCTGCCAAGCCATCAAGTTCCTGATAGATGGTGGAATTGGGGTGCTTAGAGGATCAACTGTCTAGGCAAAAAATTGTTACAGCAACGCCATGGTCGCTGCCATCGAGTGGTCTATTCTGAAGACACTGGTTATCACCAAAATCAGCCCACACATTGGGCCACTAGAGGATACAATTGATCATCGTTTTCACAAATATGACCCCATAGTAGGCTCAACTGAAGAACTACGAGAAATCTTAGTAAGTGAAGATGACCCAACCAAAGTATTGAAGATTGAGAGCGGGCTGAGTAGTGAGCTAGCGGGCCAATTGATCAAATTTTTGAAGAAGAATCTAGATGTGTTCGCCTGGGTGCACGCGTACATGGTGGGTATTAACCCCGAAGTAATGTGTCACAGACTAAATATCAACCTCGAAGCAAAGCCGATCAGGCAGAAAATAAGGTCGATGGATATAGAGCGGTCACGGGCACTCAAGGATGAGGTTGACAAGTTTTTTTTTGGAAAAGATGAGGTTGACTAGTTGTTAAACATCAACTTCATCAGAGAAGTGAGATACCCAAATTGGCTCACCAACCCGGTTCTAGTGAATAAATCAAACGGCAAATGACGGACTTGAGTTGATTTCACAGATCTAAACAAAGCTTGCCAGAAAGACAGTTTCCCGCTGCCCAGAATTGATCAGCTCGTTGATGTAAATGCCGGGCATGAACTTCTAAGCTTCATGGATGCATATTTGGGATATAGTCAAACTCTCATATATCAGTTCGACGAAGAAAATACATCTTTTATTACTGACCAGAGTATTTACTGTTACAGGATGATGCCATTTGGTCTAAAAAATGCAAGGGCGACCTATCAGCGGTTGGTCTACAAAATGTTTGTCAAACAGATAAGCAAAACAATGGAAGTTTACATTGACAACATGCTCGTCAAATCTAAAGAAGCAGTTGGGCATATCGGGCACTTGTCAACCATGTTTGAAATTCTCAAAAGATACCAAATGCGGCTGAATCCTTTGAAATGTGCATTTGGAGTAAGTTCGGGCAATTTTCTGGGATTCATGGTGAATCAGCAGAGGTCGAGGCCAACTCCGATAAGATACAGGCTCTGTTAAACATGCAAAGCTTGACGAAGATCAAACATGTGTAGAGTTTGACTGGGCGAGTAACAACTCTCAGTCGATTGTTTCGAAGGCAATAGAAAAATGTTTACCCTTCTTCGAAACACTAAAGGGGAATAAGAAATTTGAGTGGACCGAGAAAATGTGAAAAGACGTTCCAAGAGCTGAAGAGACACCTCGGCCAACCTCATTTGCTGTCAAAACCGATTTTTGGCGAGCCTCTCCTCTTGTACTTGGTGGTCTCTTTCTTTGCCGTGAGCGTGACGTTAGTAAGAAAATAGGCGGGGATTCAGTGGCCAATCTACTATGTGAGTCAAAGATTGGTCGACACTAAGACAAGATATCTGGAGATGGAAAAGTTAGTCTTCGCTTTGATTGTGGCATTCAGAAAGCTGTGACCTTATTTTCAAGCGTTGTAAAACCCCTCTCCAGCCAGGTATTCTTTGAATATCCCATAATGAGAATCCAAATGATTCATGTCTGGAAAACGAGTTGTGTTTAAAACATATACAGTAATAATAATAATACTAATAATATTTAACTATATATATATATATAAACCGTTACACAGGATCAAAACTTGGATTTTCAAAAGCTTTAAGAATTTATTTGAAAATCTGTCGATCTAAGCATATACATAGGGTGAAACCCTCAAAAGATATTTCATAACAATTTTTTATTTACAATATTTACAGTAACAAAATATGCAGTAAGATGACAGTGAATCATCTCCCTTCATGTGCAGCTCCGCTGTGTCCAGTATCCCTCGCTACCGCTTTACCTGCAAAATAACCATAATTGAAAGGGTGAGTGCTAATCGCCCAGTAAGGAATGATCCATATAACTTGGGTATGACAAATAACATTTAATAAAATGTCTTCATTAATAC